>CAJDSM010064642.1:1330-11801 GCA_903981925.1 Ostrea lurida | reverse complement strand
TTCATAAGAATATAAAACAGGTCAGCTGACAAAAAAACCCAGTTCGTGTTCATGGGAATTCCAACAGACTGCTGGTATCACTGAGAAACATAGATGCCACTGAATAGAGTTACACGTGCACAGTCATGGACATGAGTGTTACAAGGAACGCATCTGCATAGAGTAATTTCGATAACTGATGGTCACTTGTGCAGAACGAGGAGCGCAAAACATTAGAGAAAAGGAATTAAGCTACACACATGAAAATAATGGTTGACAACTGTGAATGTGAAATCCTGGTCACTGAAATCACTCATATTCACACCACCTAGTAAGATTATTAATGGTATATTACTGTCTAAAGGTGTGACTGAAATGAGAGGCGTCAGCCGTTGTGTCCCAGTGAGATATAAGGGTGTCTGTAAATCCGATGAGACCTCCTCCAAGCACGCTTTACTCTATGCGAACCAGACTGGAGAAGTATGGGTGAGTTACTCTGAAAGGTGCGATATTTTTCAATTCTTTGGAGAGTTGGTAGGGAATGAATACCTTATACCTCCGGCCAAATGCATACCTCATGGAAGTGGAGCAGATAGAGGACCCACCGGTTTTCCGTGGATCATACTATCCTAAATAACCTGCGCGACTACTCGCCACTACTAATGTGTACAAGCATCACTCGTAATCATGCTTTAACTTCTCACGCGACACTGATCTAGGAGGTATGCTGAGGGAGCGCTGCTATAACACTGGTTACGGTTAAACCCGGACTCAACGAGAGTGAGCCCAAAGGGTTCTGGATTGTTACTATGACTTCTCTCCGCTACTGATCCTGTTGTAACAATTATACTTATTGTGATACATCATTAGCTTATATTACTATTGGACTTCTAGCGTAGAGCACGTTATATAGAAGATAAACCTTAACCACACAAATTAGTAAAGTATCAACGTCACATAATCAATTACGCATAATATAAAACAATCAATTAAACGGCTCATAATATATATCTAAAAAGTTCATAACTTGTTGTCAACCGACAGCCAACTTCTATTGATTGTCGTTTTTAATTCTCTGATCATGTAAACTAATATGTACATTTTACTTTCGTAGTTAACATTCATATGTAGATCAAGTATGCACTGGTATTATTATTATGATTCATGATGAAAATAGTATATTCTATTTTGGAGTTACTTGGAATATACGCATTAGAATATGTTCAACAAACTTGATGAACTAGATAAAACGTGATACTGCCTTTTTGTGTATATTACTTACCTCGCTATTTGTTACCAGCCATTCTCATGTAAATCTATATCAAATATACATAGATCTATTTTTGATGAATCTACGACAAACATTCCCCAACAGCAAGCTGCTGTGAGTGATATTCCTCATGAAATTGGGGCAACGACTTATTGCTCACTATTACTAAGCACTGATTATCAGCGTGTTTATGAGTGTTTCTATATTTTTAGCCTCCCGAGAGAGCAGTCACAGTTTTTATTAAGAAACTGCACCTACAAAGGCTGTAGCCAGCTCTGCTACTATATACAGTGAAATGAACATTAATTTGCCCGTAGTCGTTGACGTATGTTTTACAGCTCACGCTTGTTTGAGTTTATAAATATTCAATAATGATATTGAAAGAACTCGATGACCATGATTTCATGGTTATCTACTTGATTTTAATTTGGAATTTATCTATTAAATTAAAACTATGACGAAAAAAATACGGAGTGATGTCATTTGATTAAATAATATCTCCAACACAAAATGGAGATACTATACCGTAGTTAGGTGAACATACGATAGTATAAAAGAAGATTAACAAACATATAAGTTACTTATCCACATTCGCGTTTCACTAAAATGATGTTGCTATTCAAAGTTATAAGATCGTGAAGTGATAATAACAAGTGGTTGACTAAAGTTATAATATGAACTTGTGGTCACTTACGAATAAATATCAACTATAATTTCGTTAATAGTTCAAAATAAGTCGATAATTGCGCTATCAAACTTTGATGTTAACAAGAGGTCGTCTTGCTGAATCTTTCCCCACGTTTCCCATCCTATGATCTCTCATTCCCTCACCATCGCAATAATTTATACAGCTCCTTCCATTATCACCAGCAATCAAGGTTTTTCTATGTTCAACTAATCTCCGAATGACAAAAATTACAGAAGCACGTCTCTGCTGCATAAGATCAGAATTAATATTACAAAGAGACGAGGTGCGAATGCATGACAAACAGTTAATGTTACAGAGGGTAAATACTCAGTAGAATCATAGTAGCAACAAAATGCAAGATCTAAAAGAAGGATAAATAGTACAAAGTGTAATCTTAACTGAATGAAAGTTCTAGAAATCACTGAATCAGGTCGCTTGACCTTGGGGAGGTGTGCCATTGGAGTCGATTAAGGTTTATAGAGATGACAGACATTAATGGCAAACTAACACTCATTTATCGACAAAGTGAACCGCCTCTTCTAGCTTCTCCATCGGCCAAGAAAGTCTAATTTATATGCCAGCAATATACACTCGCATTTCACCTTCAATTATGGTGTGTACTATGATTCTCTCTAACACTGTACTTCGAAATACGATCCAAGAGCCATTTTCTGTTGTACTCGCTGGTGGTAATGATCTTTTTTCTTTTAATCGAGACATGGCTCTACTTACAAACAAGTTGTTGTTGCAGAGGTGGTTTCAATAGTCACGTTTAACAGGCAGCATTTCGTATAATTCCGATTTATGTTACTCACATATGTTACCATTGAGACAAATGCTTCGGAGATCTGATGTGTTGTCACTATGCGTCAGGATTGTTGAAGAAGTGAACAGGCAATACCGTTTATTACTACACGAGCGTGATTTGTACGTTACGAATTTGACATCAACAGGTAATTTATAGTGCGCTGATTTTTGTATACGCTATCTGATGTTCACTCAAGTACTAGGCCTATGGCGGGTGTTGACAAAGTCACGTGGAGTGCTTATGCCTCCTAGCACTTGATTCCCACCTCTGGTGTTCAGGGTGTCCGTGTTTTGCCCCAAGCATTCTTGAGTTATTTTGTCATCTATTTGGGCTACTTGACGTGAGATTGAACATCACCCGTGGTTCTATCTTTGGCCTTATCATTCACGATTTTGTGCTTATCACAAATCATGGGAGGTTAGATAGAAGTTCCATCACAAGTGCCAATGGGATTCTTCGAAGGATTGTTATCGATTGGCGCCTCATGTAGGATGAGAAAAGGGGAGAATATACGTAATCAAAGGTAACATCTTGTTTTCGTTAACAGAAAGTTTATGTATATTAACTGGTATACGTTCCCCCAAGTTCTTTGGGATGCTAGCATCGACGGTGACAATCTTCATTGATATTAAAAGCGGACATTGTTGGCATCAAAATTGGTATCTTATTTTCGAGGAATTGTCAATCAAGCGGGCTGGCATGGTTGAGGATAAGGGGAGACCAGTTAGGGATTAAAAATTATATCTAAAATATCGCACACGAAAAATTCCTATATCATTCAATAATGATTCGGAATAACAAATTATATATTCCCTGAAGAATTTCAAGCATTGATACACGTCTAGGTATGTAAAAAGTGGGCACTATGTTCCAATTTATTTTTTTATGGATAGGAGCTTATAACTCGGATTTGAGAATGAATATCTGAAAATGACGTAAAAATACAACTATTTAACATATGTTGTGGGATATTATATAAATACTCTTCACAGTAACTACCAAACAACATGTACGAGATTTTAAGAAAATTCTGGTTTGCTAAGTTTTTGAACTATAAATTAGTCTATCATCATCTCGCAAAATCATGCTTTGATAATGTTCCATAGTAAGGTACATAATTTATCATCGATAATAAATTCCAGCTAATAGAACCATGGAGAAGTGTTAACGGGCTTTAATTAATATAACGTTTCACATTCAGCTTTTTACGATCAAGTTTTTAGTAACGTGTCAACCTCACAAATAACCATGGTGATTCAGTTACTGCAACTTTGCGGTCTCTGGGTCGAATGAAAACACACACCCACCCCCACTCCCTGATGAACAGCCATTTCCGATATATCAGGTTAATAACCCGACAATTATCTTGCAGCTTTCGATTCAATCTTGATTATGTCTACACAGTCAGTATTTAATATTCTGCGCTATAAAGGTAATGATATAATGACTTGCAAAATAATTCGTTACTTACCTCAAGAGTGTTTTTATTTGCCGTTCATTTTTTGTCCTCTCTAAAAAGAGGAATAATCGACTTGTAACCAAGGAGAACGTGACATTGCTGGATAAGGTTGGTATTTTGGTAGCAGGACTATTGTCTGCAAATGCTAGAGATATTACATACAAGTACTATTTTAAAATAATGATAAGAAATCCATGCATGATGTCTCACGATAAATCTATTTCAATAAATAAAGCAAAAATATTCAGAATGTATTTAAATTATCGTTTGCAAACTAATAAATGCACGAACTTATTAACTGACATCCACTGTGTTGATACTTGACTGACAGACCCGAACAATTTCATACAAAGGATAAATTAATAAGACGATGTCAATGCTGAAGGTTTATACAATTTAGGAAGTTACTAATTGACATTTTTGGATTTGTATATCTTTTAACAATTGATTCATGCATTGTCTTTGCAAGGAACTTCACCTTCAGGAAGGTCTAATAGTACTTTAATTTAATCATTCGTGCCATCGTGAATTGATACATCCTCCACTCAGAATCGTTTGCAGGGTTTTAAAGAACACCATCTGAAGAGACAATTTGATGAGGATTTCCCCCAAACAGTTCAGGTCACCATTAGCGCATTGACCTTTTTATGAAAAAGGAAGCAAAAAACTCACCCTATGCAGACTAAGGAAAGCGAGACAACTCTCGATGAGGTTCTCTCTAAGTGAAAATCAGGTGCCCATAAATTATTGGTTTGGCTGATTTACTCCTTTTCGCTACATGAGTAGGCATCTCTTGGCAGAGGCTATTGTGCACTTTAGATGAAAGAAGAAAGGATCTAGGACTCAGGGGCCATCGTGCACGTTCCTGAGCTAAATAGTGTTCAAAATTTTAGATTTTCCAATTTTTAATGTTTAACGAATGCTCCCTTCAGGGATGTTTTCTAGATTGAGATAGACGAAAAAATTTGAACGTTCATGCTTGTTGAAAGGGTATACAGGCGAAGAGTTACAAGACCAACTACAATTTCATACAATTATGTATAACGAACAATTGAATTCCATGTGTTTTGTTTACCGTACATTGAATTATGCTTAATTAATAGCGCTAGACCGCATTAAAGCGAAATGTATTGTGTCTGGTCTTGTCTGATTTGACAGTAGTTCATTCTGATACAACAATTAAACAGTTCTGGTGTATTCTCTACATCCGCATTGCCATTTGTTATATAAATCGGGTATGTTTCATTCACTGTGGAAGCAATCTTTAATGTAAAAACAAAAAACATGGGCTCAGTAGAGCTCATTAGTAATGACTTGTAGTTGTGATATGACATATCATAAGTGATGTTCATATCTCTCTTGTAATTCCACAGATAGTGACGTATCAACATTTCTTGGCCTGACACTGACTGCGATATCCAGAAATCCGTTACTAAGTGAGCAATTGAAGATGGATTCGAAAAATGGAAATCTAAATTTGAACATTTTCATTTACTCAGAACGTTCTCATGCCCCTTTAAATTACGAACTCAAGATACAAGTGTTCACCTGTTAATCGATCTTTGCAGGGTTCATGACGGTACAGGTCATGGTAACTTAATGCCAGTTTTTTTGAGCAAGTCTGTTCCTATCTTTAAGATTTTTTCGTTAGGATTATATCTTAATCTTTTTTAAGGACTGTTCGCCACGGATGCTTCGATCTTAATGGACGGAGCGTCTTTGGCTATCTGCGGTTTTGTCGGAATCAGCCTGTTATTTCACTTCAATAATCGTGGTAGTCATCAACGTATTTTTTCGTGCCAGCGTGGAAGTTTTTTGCTGCCTTGGTATCTTATTATGATAGTGTTGTGATCCGATTGTTAATAATATTTTCTGACAGGTGTGTCCGTATGTTGTTTGATTTGATGACTTATTGTATTTAAGAGTCAATATTTAAAGCATTGACCCTAATACAGGATATCTAGGGCTCATAGGATGGGAAATACACAATCAGATATAAAATTGTTCTATCATGTCAGAGACTGATTTTATAGAAATTTCTTATGCCAATATATTATCGTGCAGCTGTTTTTGATTACAGCTGAAATTTTTGACAATCGGCAATATAGTAGAGGGGGGGGCGTAGTGGGGGAGAGGAATAATGGAGATAAATGGAGACGTCCGTGATAATGCAGGGTTTATAATACAAGCATGAGCGCTTTTCTCGCGTATGTGGTCGTTGTTTCGAATTTGACCATGAGCAAAGGAGTTTTGTATATTGTTCCGAGTTTGTCATACATGTGCGGCATGTATGTTTGACAATTATTGTTTTTGAATGCCGCTAGAAAATTTTTCGTCTACGTGTATCAGACACGCTACTAATAACCTCGTTCAACCTTGGACTTATTGAGGAATCGAGTCTTTACATAGTAAAAGGAGTTGCACTAGTCTTGGTCAACAAATACGACTCCACGTGGATACATCTGGGGTTGTCTGGCTGTGCGTAGACTCTCCTCACTATAGACATAGGGAGTAGGTCAGTCATATGTGGAATACAGAGATAGGTAATGGCGTAAGATCGATCATGAAGAGAAATCTTTCGTCCCACAAAGAATGGGCGGTGAGCGGAGCGTACGAACGTAAGCCCATTCTTTTGTACGAAGATTATTAATTTAATTGTATTTTCAGATCTGATGGAGGATCACCATAGACGGCCGAGAAATTTGCCATCTGGTTAACAAGCATCCATTTTAAAAGTAATGTTGAGGTGAATTTCCGAATCCACGTTACCTGACAATATAAATCCCGAAAATTCGAGATCCGACAATTGGGACAGTCATCTGTGTTTTGGTGTGTGTGTAATATATAAAATTAAAGTGATAGAAATAGGCCTAGTGATCTGAATCATTGTTATTGGATTTCCGCGTGGTGTTATATCTATAAGAGTCAGATATTCAACATGGGGATTTATTAAGAATCGGTAAAACGTTTTGTAGATTTTTCAGTTCATATTGAGACGCGCTTTCGCGCATGTAGACGTCGGTTTAGCCGTCTTAAAATTCGAGTGGTGCATACCTGCATCACCCGAGAAACTGATTATAAAGATTCATTTCATTATTACTCTCTTCATATGATCTTACTGAACTTCAGAACAGAACCTCAGAGCGCAACTCAAATCAATATATTTCAAAATAGCCCAACCCCCATAAATAGCGTCAACAAAGTAAGGTGTCCAAGTTGCTTTTTTGTATTTCGTACAACCTAATGTGTATCAAACATCTGAACACATGTTCATGCTAAGCACTTACTGATTATAGTGTTTTTTAGTCGTTTGAAATCATAGCTCTTCATGCATTGGTAAAATAGCCGCAATAATGGTGATTAAGAATATCATTACAGTCGAAATTGGAATTTAAAATGAGTCTAAGAGTATTGCAATGATACATAACAGCAACTGCATTAACTGCTGGTATCGTGTTCTTTGTTTGTAATGAATTGCTTTTTGTACGGGTCTCATGGTAGTTTGGCTCAGTGGAAGCGTAGCCAGATTACCAGTACTATGACTTCTATACGTATGTAGGAGCCCTGCTCTCACACGAAATGGCCCCGCATTTGATCTCAAATAACAATAATAACTGTTTATGCCATATCAAAGGAGAAAAAAAAGCCCGTAATCCGACAAATTTAGACACCGTATGAGACATTTATAATGGCATTCGACATGATCAAAGTCCTAGACTTTTTGTTACCTTTTTTAAACAAAGATATCAGAACATTTAGTCTATCTGTCAAGGATTTTCCTTGCAGTATGCATTCCACCCTAGTGGTCAAAGCTTAAAGTTACTAACTATACGACTTGTAAATTAAGAGATCATAAGCTCCTAAAAATAAGAACGCTGTAGAGAATGCGGGGGATTTTTTATCCTATCAAAAACCTAATCATTCTCCTATGGGAGAAACCATCCTATAGGAAAAAACTCCTCTGTGTTCAAATAGGATCTTAATTGCCTAATAGAAAAATGATTAGATTAAATGTCCCAGATAAATGATAGTCCCTCACTAATAACAATAATTAATTGATTTAAATATCTGTGTGTCTTATTAAAAATGGAATAAGTATCTTGGATGTTTATTTAAGACATTTACTCTAATTCTTTTCTATAGGATTTATAGGTTATCGCTATCGAAGAAATCATCAGATTTTTTTCCTATAGCCGATTTTTTTTCCCATAGATATATAGGATTTTTGATAAGTAAAAAAATCCCCCATCGTCTCCTACCGGATCTTTACATCTATACATTAGGAGCTTCATAATTCTCTTAATGTACAAGCGTAGTAACTTTTAGCTATGAACTAGGAAGATGCGCAAAAAATCCTACAGATTACTAAATTTGTTTTCTGTATCTTTAATCCACCAACCCAAAGGCGGTAGCAAAACAGTCTTGGACTACTGGCTGGTACCGAAGTTAAATGTCGCACTGTCAATACACCGAGTAGACAGTCGGTTCCAAATCGATTTGAATGATTTCACACCTAGTACTCAACAGACCTTTGGTCGTACACGTGGTATATAGACACACTGCAAACCCCCATTTTTTTCAAGTTCTGCATAAATGAACAATCAAACAGTATTTCAGCACCTGAAAATAAAATAAATTCACTAATGAAGAATCCATTTCTTGGAGATTTTGGGGGGTATTGAATTGTTGAAAAAGTGGGTTATGTCTAGAGAGAGAGAGAATTATTCAAATATTCTATTAGTTCGCTAAAGACTATTGAACATGACTTTTAAGAGAGAGAGAGAGAGCAGAGTTTAAGAGAGTTTTAAGAGAGGAGAGGAGCAGAGAGAGAGAGAGAGACGTAGAGAGAGAGAAGAGAGAGAGAGAAAGAGAGAGAGAGACGAGAGAGAAGAGAGAGAGAGAGAGAGAAGAGAGAGAGAGAGAGAGAATATTACGATAAACGCAATTTAAATGATTTGATTGCATAACAAAAATCTTAAGACAATACATTAGACATCTTAATTTAAGATATAACTGAGACCCTTTATTATACATCCTACGGTGGCCCACTACATCTAGGAACAAGTTTTCAAAACAACACGATATGATTAATTATGAAAAGATATGATTGATATAAATAATTAAACATGCTCGAAAAAGGTGAAAAATCATGAAATTTGAATACAAAAAAACGATGAATTTTTTAAAAATTTCTCGCACTAAATGAGTGAACAAAAGTCCGTGGCGGCTTCGAGCTCGGAACCTTACGGTTTACAAACCCGATGGCGCTACCTACTTGGAGCTTATGAAGTTAGAACAATTCACATTGACGGAAAACAGACAATTTCACAAGCTAATTTAAATCGCATCTTTGTGATCGGTTGTGTTATAAAAGAGTACAAAGCTTTAGTGTAGTGGGCTACCTTAAAAAAGATAGTCCTAGAGAATGTGGTCCTAAGGGAATCCCTCGTAAGATATATTTAAGATAGAGTTGCATAAGCATGCCTGCTTCCAGACTTGGTGGTGGTCCAGGGGGTCCGTGTTTGTTCATCCTTAATTTGTATTCTGTATAGGATTCATGAGGTTGATCATTGTTTTTATGCTTCACTTTTCAATTTCAGAAATTACGAAGCACTGATTGTATAGAATTTTTATAATACAGGGTGAAGATTAAATTGGAGCAAGTCCTGAAATGTCCCACGTTGTCATGAAAGTTGAGTTGTGAGATTGGCCACCAAGCTGTCTATTCGTTCTCATAACCCACAAGTCCGAACGCAGATATGAAAGACATTGTGTGTGTTTTTGATTGTCTAGTTTGCCTGAGGAAGAATGTGGAATCGACTATGAATTGAAAATGATAATTAATTAGGTCATCGAAATGTCGAATTAAATGCTACCGCGCGTAGAAAGATTGATCTCCTTCTCAGTAGAAGCTTTTGATATGAATTTTACTTCATAAGATAAAAACAGGTCAGCTGAAAAAAAACCCAGTTCGTGTATCGGGAATTCCAACGACTGCCGTGCACGACCTGATCAAGATTTGTTTATGAGGAACTCCCAGCAGTTGCTTGAAATTCACTTCAGAGTATCGAGGGGATTTTTAGAATGGCTGAAAGGCTCTGACAAGAATATTTTTCTTTTTTCGAATTTTTGTTGAGCAACTGCCCTACTATTGTTAAATAAGTCCATTTTTATCGCGAGGTTATTGGTGCGTGTAAAGCGTTGATGAAGTTCATGACGTTTTGATGTTGTTGATATGAGAAAGGTTGGGGATTTCAGATTTTCTGG
>CAJDSM010064638.1:16692-29718 GCA_903981925.1 Ostrea lurida | reverse complement strand
TGTAAACCTGGACTGCCTAGTTTGTGAATTGGTAGACTAAGACTTTGGAGGTAAATATCTGTATGTATATTGAGTTTGCATAATGGTTTGATTTAAATTTCTTAAACAGTGAAGTTGATATTTCTTATTTTCAAAAAAAAAGAGAGAAGTTAGATTTTTATGATTGTACGTGCACCTAGAGCTTCCCATGTAAATTTATCTAATACCCAAGTCAATTGCTTATGTCTTTAATGGACTTAGAGAACTGTAGATGAATGTATATCGATTAATAAACTAAAAACACACAACACACCAACACACACAGATTTGTGAAGTCCAACTGTGTTCACCTTCACCTTCATTAATCATTTTTGTGAGGTAGAAAAGGAAGTTGCCCTTGTAAATCTCTATCATGATGATAACTCTAAGATATAGAACATTACAGTAGTTACATAAAATTACCTTCTGAATACATTAACTCAAAAAACTTTGCCCACTAAATCTTTGATGTTGTGAGCAGTATATTTTCCTGTCTGTTTGTCTTCATACAAAAAATTATATACAATTGGTCCCATTAAGAACTTTTGGAATATGATTATAGTAGTCAGGATTTCGCATTTGTTCACATGTGTTTTCTATGACAAGACACCCATCTCTACTAGTTCCAAATTTGACTCCATAGGCGAATATTGAAACTATTTGGATTACTTTTCAAAAATTTCAACATTGGCGCGAGTTAAATTTTTAAATGTTTGAAGTGCCCAAGGCAGTTCATTAGGTTTCATCATTGTTTATTATTCCTACTTCCTTTTATTCGCATAACCACTTTAGTAACAAATTCTTTGACCTTGTTGAATTCTTAGAGAACTTACATTCCTAAACTTCAGCATTGGACATAAGTTGAGTTGCAATGATTAAGTATTATAGGTCGGTCAATATTTCCATAAATATATTTCTGAGAATAATCCCTAATTCTCCTCTGTTAGGCAATAATTTTGACAACTGACAATTTACCCTTTTAACACGAGATTTCCAATGGCCTTTTCATATTTTCATGACAATATGTTATTTCCTCTATACAAGCCCCTCTTTTCCACTGGTTGTGCTGTCTACTTGGTCTTGATCGTTCTAGTCATCGTGTGTTCACAAACCATCGTTTATTGTTTCTTTGCTCACATACACCTGCACTCAACCCGGAGTTCATAATTCATTATACGTCCTTTAACATTAAAGGCAGAGGACTGCTTAATGGGCCGATTTGGAATTCATGAAAACATTAATACAATCTACTGCTATTGGACGTGCTTTTGAAAATTGAGATTGAATAAGCACTAGATACTTATTTGAATGCCAACAATGACAAGTTCAACGTCGTGTACAGTATACATTTCCACTATTTGAATACATCTCATTGGATAATCATATAGTTGTATTCAAATTGTGCGAGTATGTAGACTAAGAAAGTTAGCCAATCTATATTTCTAACAAACATATTTTCGAGAAAAACTTATGTTTATGGTACGGACCTGTAAATTTACCACATATAAGAGTTTTCATGTTTGTATTTTAAAGCAAAGGTACTTTAGTTTTTATGATTGAGTATTTGCATAAATTTACTGAGTGATTTGCATGAATTTAAATTGATCTGTTGATCCCAAGAATTGTACAAACCTTCCCAAGAGTATTGTAATTATCAAACATGAATCAGTGTTGGTCGATTTGTCCTCATCCACTCAAATATTAGTGTGGTTTACTTTTTTTGAGAATAAGTTGCAATTGTATTATTTCATCATGTATCTTTGAAGATGGTTGAGGATTGGTAAGGAAAACTTGCATCATGTTTACAACAGTTGATCTGTTGCTTTTTGCAATGGGAGTATGAATTTTGACAAAAGGTACTATTACGGAGATAGTGAAGATTAAAATAGAAGAAAGATCAAGCACATATAAATAAAATAGGATAAAATCGAGACAACACAGACAAGGAAAATCTCATTTTTAAAGTCAAATTAGGCCAATAAAATAAAAAATATCCTATCGTATGAACCTAAACGATCTGAAACCTAAAGTTATTAGCCCCCGCGACACCTAGACATTTGGACAGCCGTCCACACATATAAGAAAGAAATTAACATGTATGTAATTACTCGTCAAGGCATAGTGTCAAAAGTTGCCATTCTTGAGTAATGTCTTACCTAAGTAATTTTCGATTAGAATGTCTTCCTTTCTGTTACTCTTGAAACACATGCTCAGAGAGAAAAAAGAATAAGAATTATCTATGACCTACTTTAAGGTTTTACTTCGGTTAAATGTAGCAGAAACGAACACTCTATATTTTGCTTACAAAACAATGTCAAAGAAACTTGGTAAGTTGAGCATATTCTCAGGTTATTTGTCAGCTCATGAAAATTTTGAGAGTTTGCAATAATAATATATTTCCAATAATTCTCGTTGAAAGATTTACAATGACATTCTTCACATTTTTAAAGGGGCCCAAATTGAGCCAACTTGGATACTTATACTTAAATTACTTTTGATACAACAAATTGCAGAAGGATGGGATCGTTGGCAGTGCGATGCTCATCCTGAATTCGATTACAAAAAATATCACATCATTTTTAAGTTATACAGGAATGTTTCAAATAGGAAAGAAGAATAATAATCTTTGGTATACAATTTAGACGTTTCTTTATATTGAGTTGGGAACTCTTTCAATGTTTTTATTTGGTAAAAAGCAATAACCAAGCTGAATATATTGTAATTTCAGGGATTATGTATTCTTCTATGCCTAGTTTCGCACTAATGACTCAAAATCTTGATAAATACTTATATGTAAATTTATTGTTTTCTTTATCGTTAATATTTTTTATAAAGGTGTGTTTCTTGTTGAAATTATATATATTTGTAGTATTTCAACTTATGTTTGTGCATGTAAGTATAATCATTTATTTGCCAAATTAATGCCATAACCATATTTTCTCACCAGCTACTGCTTTTAGGTGCGGCTTTCATTGAGATCATCCTGCTGTCTGTCTAGTAATGCTTTACATTGCTCGCACTTCTGTCTAGAACCAATGATCAGCCAATTTCATAGTCGAATCTGTCTCTAAAGACTTCTTAGGGTTATGGGGATTTAATACCTTTATTTTTACTTGGGAAGAGGGGGGGGGCGGCTGGGCTGGGCTTCTCTTAAAAACAGCACAAGCATTATATGTCTTATTCATCTTGTAGCAGGCATCACGTTCTTTTTGTAATGGAACTCACTTTGCGTTTGAAAGTTCGACAAATTTTGTTTGTTGCAGGTCAACGACATGAATATGAATGTAATGTTTTATTTATTCCTTAATCTCGGTCATCTTTGTCAGTGAATTATATAAGACGTTTTTAAAATCTTATTATAAAGTCTCGACTGAAAAGACAGTAGAGTGACACCTGAATGACGCGCGGATGTGGCCGATAGCCTCCTCTTTCATTACGTTGTGTAATTCTGTTACTTGCACTGGAAGAGCTAAATCGATTGAAAGATGTCTAATCGTCACAGTTTATTCATCTCTTTCATTTACAAGTACTGTTTCAGCTCCAAAACTTCTCGAATGTTGATCAAGATCAGACTATTCACATGGCGTTAATCGAAACGACAAGACGCCATCTGATGAAACCATCTTTTCTTTGAATCGCTTGAACTAGTTGATAAGTCAATTTAGACTTTTTAGTCAACCACTCATAAGTTTGCTTTTTGTTATGTTTTTCTTTGTCGCAATAATATGAAAGATCATTTTGTAATATTCATGTTATTGGCTTTATTGTAAATAAATTATTCATTTTAGTATTTGACAATGTCTGCTTTTTGTACATTGTCACAATATCGTACAATTAACTAATGTATCATATACCCAATACCACAAGTTGCTTATAGAAACAGGGCTTAGTCCCTCTACTTTCTAAGGTCTCGAATGTCAAACTGGGAGACCTAAAAGTTCATACTCGCGGACCCTTATATTACAATGTCGTCAATCCTAATGCTGAGAACGAATTTGCTAATATTTTTAATTATAACTTCTTCTAAATATCTTCAGATCCAATTCGCTGTGGTTGCAAGATTGCCATGATCATCAGGCTTGGCATCTTAGATGTTACAGATATAACACTATTAATGAAATGTGAAAAGTACCCTCTCAATAGCACTCCTTAGTGCCTGATAAGATATTGGACAAAAAAAACATACCACAAAAGTGAACACATTTTTCTCAAAAATCTTCTCTATCACAAACTACACATGATTTAAACAACAATCGAACTATTCATATGATTAAAACATTTTGCACAAAGCATCTATCCATATGAATTGGACATATCTGATACCTAATTTGAACCTCAAGAATATAGGTCAAATATTAAGCTGAGCCTCTTTCTATAGCACTTAATATATTTAAAATACTCCATATCGATCCTACAAAGTGATTATTAGGATTTTGGTAATTAATTCAGTGAGTCCACAAAATTGCAGTACTTAATAAGACTACTAAAGCTAGTAGATACGGATATACAGTATAGACAGAATTTTATAAGCTTCACTTCCTCTAATCATCATCATGAAAGTATCCATATCTTATCAGATTGGATTATGAAGCCATCTTTTCTAGACAAAGAGAGATAGTAAATCTCTCTCCTTTGCTCTTCCCAGCGGCTTCGAGTGGCAGCGAAAAAGTTGGCTCACAATTTTCAAGAAATCTCTTAAAAATTACACATCGTTTGCTAAGATAGAAATTAATGGATTATTAAGATGTAGAGCAGGACAGGGCCTCTAACCAATAATTTTAAAGTTAACTATTGGTGAACCATCGCGGACGGTATTAAGTCACCGATCTTACAGGAACTGGTCTGGCCAAATGGCTTATGGTACATAATATGATCCCGTGATTTGTAACATTTGAAACTGAAATCATTCCAGTAATGCTAATCATAATTAATTTGAACTAACATGTAAATTACTATGTGCGAGCATGACTATGGAAGCCGTTTTATACACAGCCCCAAATATATTATTTTTTTGCGGACGGGAAGTAAAAAATTCGTACAGTTAAGGTATATAACTTCTGCACTATGCCTCCAAGCCCACAATCTCAGTAACACACGTATTCTTTCTCTGCAGCATGATTTCTTATAATTATAAAAACACTAGATATGTGTCTACGGTTAGTGTAACACATAGAGTGTTAGCACAATTAACCTTTGCGGGCATCAAGGGTGACATTGCTCCCTTTTGAGGATAACTGGTTCGATGAGTGTTAATCCATTTACACACTCTCTCTTCTACAATCATAACAATCTTCCTCCCTGAAGTACAGAAGGTTAGATGCGCTACGTGTTTATGATCCTAATCAACTATAGAATAACTTATCCCTTATTTTGTCGTACATATATTTTATCTATCCTAGAATGATCTGCATTTTGACGAGTAAGAATACGAATTCAAATACTGACTGTAATTCAAAGAGTAATATCCTGTAGGCGCGGATGCACCCCCCCCATTTTTACTCAGTCTTAATATGTATAATAATTAGTGCAAAATATCAAAATAAACGTACTCCTCGTCATAGCATTGTGTGATTAAATGTTATACGTTCTCTTAGAAATACATATATCCGTGTGATAGCCTGTATGTGATCACTAAAAAAACGGGCGTGCTCTACTTAACATAATGTAGGGCAATATGTACTTGAATATAGTTAAAATTATTTTATGTACGATTGGTTATTTGCACACTTGACAATATTTGAAAACGCATGCAACCGTAATAATACGATGTGTGCTAATTTCGAAATTTTGTGTACCAACGTCAGTATATAGCTTGCAACAATCAATTTACACTAAAGTTAATGGCATATGCATTCTATACTTTTATTCTGTCGAATGTATAATATAGATTGTATCAACTTGGCAACAACATATTCCATTTTACATGTGTATTTCTTCCATTCCCAGCTTCTGCCATATCCTCAATTTATAATAAACATCAGTTCACTGTACATTGTCTATTTTTCATCATTCTGTATATTATCAGGACACAGATTTGACAGTTTGTCATCAATTAAATCCTAGAGATCTCTTAATAACGTTTAATCTACCTTCAGCACCTAGTCACAGACATCTCGTCCGATTATCTATTTCTCAGAATGCCATTAAAATTACTCAATCATTCCTCCTCCAAAGATCTATAAACTTTACACATTCAGACATAGTCTACCGGCTATAGATATTCTCATACTATTTCTTTTATACATCAATTGACTATATTACGATAAATATATGGTATAAAATTTGTAGTCAGAATGAATCACATTCGATAGATCATTAACTTTATATACCAGAACTTCATATATTGTTGCTTGATTATGACTAGATCACTTTGGATCGCTATTCACAGAATGCTGTTCTCGAGAGAATTAACGTTTAAGATTTATGAAGGTGAATAGCTAAGCAAACTTTACAGATCAGGGTTATTTATTGATGTCAATAATGTCTCAACATCCTCTCTATAACACTTAAGATCTTCAGCTTAAGCGTAAGTATCCCGACACTCTACAATTATTCTGTCATTCCATTCAGAACTCTGATGCTTATAATCGAACTTATTACGCTTACTACTACAAGTATCATATGATGGAAAATTATGATCATTAAAATTTTGATAAAAGTATATACAACTGAAATAAACTAACTTAATATAGATTATGCGCCGTTAAAAACGCATTTCATTTCTATATATTTAATTGTTATCTTCTTAACCAGTCCAAATACTAGTGCGAAGTGATAATTGTCACACGAGTTTAATATAATACTAGTGAAGAGTCCGAGTAGTATAATCTTTAGACTATCTACAGAAAGTGAACATCACTGTAGGTATTAAATTATACTCACTCCACAGTGACACCTCCCTACTGTTTTGACTTTAGCATCTGTGCATGTTCTAATTTTTCGTATTGTCTGCTGTTTATCTAATTGTCCTAGGCTTAGCGTTACATTCCCCCATGCTGATAGGCAGATGGCAGTTAACTTATGCTTATTAACATCGTAATTCATCTGTTTTTGATATAATTTAACTGTCCTGCAGATTTTATTTTTTATCTTCTGCTTGCAAAGAATAGAGCATCTTAATCACATTAGACAAACTCATTAGCTAGCCATAGTAGACAATTAATTGTTATTAAGCAACTTTCCTTTTTCAGAGAATGTTAATTTAGCTATATCCAAATCTATGAGCTTGGTCTGAAATCAATTTCTATATGATTAATACCCTGCTGTATAATAAATTCTCTTCACACACTTATTTGGGTAAAATGTGAAGTCAAATGTTATGTAAGCAAGCAAATTGTAATATGTCTGTTACGTTGTTTGGAAGATAGATCAATCATATTATTAATAGAATACGAATCTAGAATGACTCTTCATAACTTTCTAGTACAAATTAAATTACATTTTATTATTTAAGTCACATACAGTTTATAGATGTCTTGACCACATCGTATCAGCACATACTTTATTGTAATCAAGAGTCAGGTAACTCATTTATTAAATCATACATACCATAATATTAGTACAGAGTGTAGTAGACATTGAATATATTGAAAAAAGTTCTCATTCATCTATATTTGTATATCTAAAATTGGAGAAAATATGAAAATACTTTAGCATGGAGAAATGTCTGCATTTTAACCAAGGAAGACAGGCTTTATATTTCACGTATATACTGAAAAACTGCTATTATCATACGAGACTTTTGTTTAACTATTACTTGTTTAAAATCACATGTTTACAAAGATAAACTGAACGATTTTTTCAACATATGTGATCTTCTACTTACTTTTATACATTTACAAGCCTTCGTTCAAACATGATAGCTCTATATTTTTTGAAATCATCCTTTTTCGTCAATAATAAAAAAATACCATGGTATACTAAAACTCAATCATCATAATCAGTAGTATATGCGAGAGATTTATGCTGTATAATGTACACTGTTTGTATCTCTCACATACTATGCTAATTCGTGATATAATTATAATGTTCTGTGCATGTTGTATGTCATTTATTTCTGTTTATTAGCTATTTTGTACTTTGGCGATGAAGCAGACTTAGATTGCATGAGACATGATTTGAAAATCTATTAAAAATAAGTTTATAAAAAAATTAATTTAACAACACCTTCATAGATGACTTAATCTAATCACAATGATGTACATCAAAATGTATGCATAGTCCAATTAAGTATCTACGCCAGTTTATGTTGACGGACACTGCTATCCTACATTATACACTCTTTAGTAATGTCATGCACGCCTTATCCTCCGTCATGTTTGCATAAATCAGAGTTTAATCGTCGGTCCTTCCTGCCGGCATCAATGGTCCTACACAGGTATTTCTCGGGCTTTGATGACAAGCAGTTTATATTAGAGATTTCCGAATCCTTGGCGCGTATGATGAACGTGAATTAATAATTTAGCCATAGAGATTTCGTAGATGCAGTGTAGGTTAGAACAACGGTGTCACAAGCAGCGTAAGCGACGCATATTAACCATTCATGCAGGTTGTTTGACCGGTATGTAATCGGGGGGACGGCATTTTCCTGGCTTTTCGTGCCAATTGGCTAAATATTTCCCAAAATATCTATGTGTAGTTTACTTGGCGAGTACGGCTCATCAAAGGAATATATCTATTATCAATGTTCGCGTAAGTGATAAAGATTTTGAGGTTCGCCGACGTTAAAACGGAAGTGAGCACAATCAGTCCAAAGCGAATAAAAAAGTCGGCCCGGCATCAAGGGTGGTGACAAATATTTAACTTAATGAAGATCATGTTCACTATTGTTCACGGGGTACACTGGCAACGGCGCGACAATAAGGTCTCTTTACTACACAGTTGGCTCAGATAAATCAATGACTACTTAGCCTTTCACGGGAATAAACTTTACTCCGAAGGTTAAAGAAGACGTACACGTATTAACTTGATTAGTAAATACTTAGTCATCCTAAATCCTCGCTCGTAATTAAATATTTTTTACAAATTGAATAACTAATCGAATTGTTGGTACCTCCTATTGACGTTTCACAGGAGGTACTAGAAGCCGAGGATTAGATGGTAGGGGGCATTACTCATGATTACGAGGCCTGTAGTCGTGTGCAGTTAGCTGTCCTAAATTTTGAAGTATTCGATTGATTTATCCTAAATACGAAGATATGCAATAGATCAAGTCTTAGCATTTTTTATTTTTTTTTTTTTACCATTCATTCTAATACTCGATAAAGTATATTTTATGCATGAACTCTGACTGACTTACCTTAATACTTAAAAACTATTTCTGTATTAAGAGGTTCAGCCATTTTCAGCTGTACCTTTCCAAGTTATCATGACATTCTTCGATCGAATGGAATATATCAGGTACGATAATTATTATTTTCGTTAACTGTGTGTAAGCGAGTGGGGTGGTAAGCGGATTTTTGGGTTTTGTCATAACTGCTTTGCAGTCTGTGCTGTACGCGAGTGTGTGTTCGATTCTACATTTTATGCTTAAGTCGCAACATTTTTGTATCTTAGCTATTTTATCATGTATCTGACTGCAAGGTGAGAGTTAAGCATACAATAAGATAATTGTGATAATTTCACGATACCGAGAGAGTATTTGGAGGATTGATAAATCAGTACCATAGTCTCTTTTCGAGTAACATATGACGAATGTGATTAATATATTTTTAATTCTACAAAATTGGCATATCTAGTCACTGTGATTAATTCATGGTGGCTCCTTGCTGGTGATTGTACCCTGTTTTACTTCTGGGTGCGATTAGAATGCAAGCAGCAATTTCCACTAGCGTTACGTATTAGCTTATGAGATGATCGTAACAAATTACTACTAGTCAGGTCTTGGGTCGGAAATGGACTAGGGAGTTTTCTGCATTGCTTACTATATAGTAATAGGATCGGAAAATGGATGAATTGAGAGCCTGTGCGAGCTGTAAAAATCTAAGTCTAAGAGGTCGAAGTATTTCATCATTTGGCATGTAACAGAATCGTTCTATTTTGGTATTATCAGGCAAGATATATTATTTATATTCTATAAACAATTTAATGTATTTGTTCGTGAAAACTAGTATTATCCGGGCGCTGTTATGTCCCATCGAGCAGGAAACACAGGCAGCATAATTGTTTAACACTGTGGAACATTGTAGTAGCTTCATATTTTAGCAGAGCTGGGTGTAGGATACATAAAGTAGGAATGACACGAATTGGGGAGGGGTGGTGATGCATGGGCCCTTAGAAAATGCTTATGTCTTATTCCCCTGGATGCCTTTAATAGAATAACGTTCACACGTTCTGACATTGCGAGAGTCAATGCCGGCTCAGGGGGTATTGCAGAGTTTGGTGGTATTCGGGATGGCCTACCAGAAATTGCACATTGATGAGCGGAAAAGTACG
Organism: Ostrea lurida; assembly: GCA_903981925.1. NCBI lineage: Eukaryota > Metazoa > Mollusca > Bivalvia > Ostreida > Ostreidae > Ostrea > Ostrea lurida. Next base: position 19,266 of record CAJDSM010064638.1, on the reverse strand, counting down.
CGGCGAGCACTAGATTGCTTTCCCGGCGCAGTTATCTCACTTATGTGCCTGACCCGTGATCGCAAATCCTGACACAAAGGTGTGCGGTACTTGATATGACCAAGGCGTGAGCAGCTGTATGATGTATCCAAAGGGAACTTTAAACTTATATATAAGTGTCGACCAGGAGGCAATCTGGGGCAATAAATTAGACCTAGTATCGGGCGCCGAAACCTATGCGTCTTCCACTCCTACTGTTAAAGTGAGCATTGCATGTCAGTCTTTAAGTAACAAAGACTCATCCAATAATCGTACCTAGGTCATGGACCAAGATGGACATCTCGTATACGATTCTTGATATTTCTGTCGGGGCAATACTATTTTGTTTTCTCGTTATTGATCAGTAACATGTGTCGTCAGAGAGCGTGGTATAATCAATACGATGGACGCACATATAATTGAGTTGTATAATATATGATAAAGGAGTCCTAGAGTCGGATTAGGTGGTATTAATGTGACAGCCTATGGCTATGCAAGACCAATCGTCATATAAATAGGTTCTAATCGCTATATAAGTAGCTATAGGGTTTGAAGACACGGCAAGTTTTTGTTTTTAGGTATCCCTGTTAAAAGCAGTTAAGCGTAAACAGGACATCGTCTGGTGCTTTCAATTGTCAATAATAAAATAACGCACAGATGTGATTATGATCTGCCGAATTTACAGGTGGACACATGCGTATTAATAATACAAGCGACATAATAACACAGATAATCGGCCAATCTAGGCTAATTTATACACCTATAATATACCATAAATATAAGCTCAAAAATCTAGATTTTAAGTTGGAAGAAAGGAAGGACTGGATCTTCCAATAAGTTGACTACAGTGTAACAATAGACAAATAATGAGTACATTATTTTCAGGTGATGATTAGATCCAAATAACATACGCACATCTCATGTCCTCATTAAATAATACTTATTCTTTTCGAGAATAGTATTACTTGTCCACCCAATCCTGATTTACAACACATTGCAGTTGAGGACGAGAACTCATTGTTGGGCAACCGAAACACTTGTGGCAATCGAATAGTGTTCTGACTAAAAATATGTTATCTTGTTTCCCCCGCCTTCATGTTAAGACACCAGGAATTACTATTTGTCTGATGTTTTTTTTTGCGATTAAACGCGATGTCAGGATCGCGGAAGTTTTGGGTTTATCATTCATATTCAAAAATGCACAGATATTTAATTCTCTTTACGTTTACAGTTAATCCAATTTGTATATCTTTTTTAGCATGGAATGTAATCTGAATGAACACAGCCTATTCAGCTACAGAATTCTTCAATATTAAACGATTTAATTGACTCCAGGTTCGTGATGCAGAGTGAGGCAACCATTTTTAACGTAAATTAATAGTAGACGATTAATAATCAACAGAGTGCGTGCGAGTTACCGAATAATGATTTAATATTAGTTTCTGAGATGATAGCTCAAACTTCTATAGTCAGTGTTCCAACTGGATTTGAAATCTCAATCTGAAAAATACAAATTGAGCATGAGATTATTGACCAATATTCATCTATCACTGTTCACCAGAAAATTTTAGAAAGACAATAACAGGTAAGCACAACGTTCCATTGTGGATGGAGACATTGAAACTCACCAAACTTATGGAACTAAAAATGGAAAATGATGAAAATACATGCTTATTTGATTATTGATAAGGTTATTTACGAGAAAGACATAAATGAACAAAATAAATGTCTTCGGGAGGGTAGTAGATTTTTCAGCCAAGTTATATTTAGTTTAGGTTTGGTGACTTGATTTTGTGTGGAGTTCTATAGAAGCTCTTTTTTATTCTAATCCGCAACCATCCATTTTTAGCATACAAGCCACTGTTTTGTTAGAACTGTGAGATGTAGATGAACGGATAGGGCACAGTTCTACATATTTTTTCTTTGGATGATAGGTGAACGTCTTTTATAACGAGGACTAGCGGTTGTTAGGTGTTGATATTTATGTGGCATACTTCTAAGATAAGAGGATTATCAATGGTACGAGTAAGACACCACTTACTGGAGATACTAGCGACTCGTTATCATTAGTGTAATGTTGGGTGAATAGGACGCTTTGATCTATACTGCAATTTGGAATCCGATGACTATATATAATTAGGTATGGTGATAAACTTTCAGAATATATAAACCCTTGTACAAACCAATTTTTGATGTGAATGCCCTGACAATATCTTTAGGGAACTGTAGAAGGTCATTCAGGAGATTAAACTGTAAAAGGGTGACTTGAGTAAGGGATTATTTCATCTTTAGTAAGATGTTGCTAGGGATGGACTAAGTAACTCAAAAGCTGGGGTATATATAAAATGTGTATGATTGTCATAAATATTATTATTAGATAGTTTATAGTACGTTTATTATTCATTATAAGCGCCCCAAAAATTATCAGATATCAGATTTAGTATTCTGATGCGAATCTGCCTCTAATTCTGATCTCATTCATGATGATATATAAAATGATTACATAGTTAAAAGTTACCTTTGATATCAATTAATCAAAAAAAAATTTGCCCACCA
>CAJDSM010064638.1:0-16260 GCA_903981925.1 Ostrea lurida | reverse complement strand
GTATTAAGTTTCTGGTAAATGAAAAATTAAAGAAGTGTGAGGTGTATGTTTACATTTACTGTTTCATTATGAGTATTATTATCATTCCTTACTGTCAGTAGGAATCTATTTTTTCATCGTATTATCTATTCTATTCCGTACAAATATTACTATTTGAATGGCCCCTATCCAATACAGATTTTTTTCTCGAGCAACATTTGAATACCAAATGTTGATACCATATTTCATGTACATTGTACTATCTATATGTAAAGCTGAGAACTTAGACTGGCACTTGGCACACAAATTGGATATGATATGGAGATCCAACCAATTATACAGGAACTACAATTCATCTAGCTCAATTATTAATGTATGCCACTTTTCGATTTTTTTTATTCGATTTTTTTCCCAAAAAGTAAAAAAAAAATGATGAGGCTAACATAATTGCACTACAATTTAACGGTGATCAAGCAACAGAAATGTGCACGAGATATTGTAAAATATTCGAAAATTTCTGTAGCAATGAATACCTAATTAACTTACTTTTACATGTAGGTTAAGGCTAGATAAACAGCGTACTGGTAGTATACTCCATAATAAAATTCTTTATCCATTGAACAAAATAAGATAAAGAGCGCTTACAATGCAAGATGCCGTTTCTGCTGGATAAATATAAATGGACATGAAACCTGATGAGCAGTATTAGCAGAACACCCAGGGCTATATAACACCCACCTCATAGTATATTCTCAAGTCAAGCATTATTAGGCGGGTTGTATCGGTTCCAATCCTCACAGCCAAAATGAAAGTTTTTGAGACAGATTACCAGATCATCTGTGAAGTCATCAGAGTTTACATATCTTCAAGGATTTCTGTTCTTTCCTCATGTAAATGGACTGCCTATGTTTGTATTGTAGTAGGACTTTGGGTAAATATCTGTATATATTGGATGTGTGTTGCATAAGGGTGTTTGATTTAAATTTATTGAAAACAGTAGAAGTTATTTCATTTTTCAAAAAAAAAAGAGAGAAGTTTTAGATTTTTAAGGTATTGAAACTTATACGTCAAAATTGTACAACATGTAGAATTATCTTTAATACAGTAATGCTATCTAATGCTAGAACTGTGATGAATTATTGATTAACTAAAAAAAACAAAACACACACAACACTACAAGATGTAAGTCATGTGTTCACCTCACCTTCATTAATCATTTTTGTGAGAGAAAGGAAGTTGCCTTTGTAAATCTCTATCATATGCATCGAACTTAGATATTAAACTATTACAGTAGTAATAAAATTACCTTTGAAACTATTTAACTCAAAAAAAATTTGTTCCACTAAATCTTTTGATGTTGTGATAGGCATATACATTATTTGCCTTCTTGTTATGTCTTCTCAAAAACTTATATCAATGGTCCATAAACTTTTTGACATATATTATATAGAGGATTTGCTTTGTTCACATTGTTTTTCCTTTATGACAACACCCTTTCTACTGTTCCAAATTTTGATCCTAGCGAACTATTGAATTCTGTCTGATTACTTTTCAAAAATTTAACTTGGCGCGAGAAAATTTTTAAATGTTGAAGTGCAAGGCATTTCCATTAGGTTCATCATGTTATTATCCTATCCTTTATTCATAACCACTTTAGTAACAAATTTCTTTGACCTTGTTGAATCTTATAAACTCTACATTCCTAAACTTCAGCATTGGACAATGAGTCATGATTAAGTATATGATAGGTCGGTCAATACTTTCCATAAATATATTTCTAATACAGTCCCTAATTCCTACTGTTAGGCATAAATTTTTTGACACAACTGACATCTTACCCTATTTACACGATATTTCAATGAGCCTTTTCATATTTTCAAAATATGTTATTTCCTTTATCACAAGCCCTCTTATCCACTGTTTGCTGTGTCTTTCGGCTATCATAGCATCAATGTTTCACAAACATCATTCTTTTTTTTTTTTTAAACATTAACACACAGAACATAGTTTCATGCATTGTATGCTCCTTTATAACATAAAGGCACATGGACTCTTAAATGGCAGATTTGGAATTCATGAAAACATAATCAGATATACTGCTTTGAGTGCATTTTGAATTGAGTGAAATATACTTATTGAATGCCACAATACAAGTTCAACTGGTTGAAAGTGTCATTTCCACAATTTGAATACATTTTATCATCAGATAGTTTATTCAAATGAGTATGACCTAGAAAGTTGCCATAATATTTTCAAACATATTTTCAGAAAGAACTTGTTTATGGTAAGGACCTGTAATTTGACCCATTTAAGGATGTCTTTCAGTTTTGTTTTTTAAAGCAAAGGTAGCTTTATTTTGATGATGAGTATTTGCATAAATTTCTGATATTTATGATTTATATATGATTCTGTTGATCCCAAGATGTACAACTTTCCCAGAAATTGTAATTATAAAGTGACCTCTTTTGTACGATTGTCCTCTCCACTAAATATAGGGTGACTTTTTGTGAGAAAGTTTCATATTATTATTTCATATGTATCTTTGAAGATGTGCAATTGGTAAGAAAATTCATCATGTTTACAAAGTTGATCTGTTGCTTTTGAAATGAATTTGACAAAAGTATATTTACGAGGAAGGAAAAAAAAAGAAGAGACAACAAATAAATAAAATAAATAAAANAAAAAAAAAAAAGAAGAGACAAACATATAAATGAAATAAATAAAAAACAACAACAACAGACAATGAAAGATCTCATTTTTAAAGTCAAATTAGGCCAAAAATAAAAATTCTTTTGTTATAAACTAAACAGACTGAACCTAAATTATACCCCTTACCCTAGACATTTGGAGTCAACAATAGAAATTACTAAGTAGGTAATATATCTCAAGGCATATTCAAAAGTTGCATTCATAGTAAATCTACCTAGTATTGTTATCAGAATTTTTTTTCTTGTGTACTCTTGAAACAATGCTCGAGAAAAAAAAAATAGAATTATCTACTGACCTACTTTAAGTTTTACTCGGTTAAATGTTAGCAGAAACGCAACACTTTATATTTTTGGCTTTACAAGAAATGTCATAAAATTGGTTGTGAGCATTATTAGGGTTTTGTCACTCAAAAATATTGAAGTTTGCAAAATATATATTTCAAATCTCGTAAGATTTCACATGAATTCTTCACATTTTTAAGGGGCCAAATTAGGCACTTATCATACTTGGTTCTTTGAACAACATTGCAGAAGATGGGCCGGCAGTGCCTTGCTATCCTGAATCATGTCAAAAATCACATGTAGTACAGAATGTTTAAAAAAAAAAGAAAAATAACTTGGAAACAATGTTACAACTTTCTGTGATTTTTTGAGTTGGGCAACTTGTTCATGTGTTTATTGGTAAAAAGCAATAACAGCGGTATATTTATTTGGGGATATGTATTGCCTTATGCCAGTCGCAATGATCAAGAATCTTGATAATTATATAATGTAAATTTATTGTTGTGCTTTATTTATTTTTTTAAAAGTTTGTTTCTTGTGAAATTAATATTATTTGTAGTTTTAACCTTATGTTTTGTAGTAAGTATTAATCATTTATTGCAAATGATGCATAACCATTTTAGCTCACCTGAGCTCTGGCTTTAGTGAGCTTTCTTGATCACCTGCTGTCTGTCTGTAAGCTTTACATGCTCTCAACTTCTTCTCCAGAACCAGAGAGCCAATTTCAGTCAATCTTGTCTTAAAGCATTCTTAGGTAATGGGGATTTAAACCTTTTTTTTTAGTTGGAAGGGGGGGGGGGCTTCTCTAAAACAGCAAGGCCATTTAGTCGTATTCATTTTAGGGCATCACTTTTTTGTATGGAACAATGTTCAGTTGAGTCACAATTTTGTTTGGTTGGGGTCATGATATGGGGTCAGTATTTGTCACGAGATTATTAAGAGTTTTAAAGATCTTTTAAAAGTCTCCTGAAGAACAACTAGAGTGACACCTGTGAGCGCTGTGGCCCGTAGGCCCTCTTATTATGTTGTGTATCTGTATTGCACTGGAAGCTAAATGATTGAAGATTGTTCTAATCGTCACAGTTATACCGTCTTCAATACAAGTCACTGTTTTTCACTCCAAACTTCTGATGTTGTCAAAGATCAGACTTCACATGGCGTTAACTCAGAAACGAAATGACGCACTGACTGAAAACCATCTTTTGAATCTGCTTGAACAGTTGTAAGTCATTTAGATTTTAGTCACCACTCAAGTAAGTTTGTTTTTGTTATGTTTTTTTTTTTGCAATATATATGGCAGATCATTTTGGAATTATTCATGTTTTGTGGTTTATTTGTAAATTAAATTAATTTATGGACAATGTCTTGCTTCTTTACTTGAATATCGTATCGTTAATATGTACTATCTATACCAATACATAAGGGTATAGAAAAGGGATATGTCCCTCTACTTTTAGTCTCCCTATGTAACTCGCGGTTGACCTTTATATTGCAATTGTCTTCGTCCATTAACAATTGATATTTTAATTATTAACTCTTGTAAGTATAGTCCAATTCTTTTCATAATTTGATCTGACATGCCTTTGGGACAAGGGATATAAATTATAAACTTAAGAACTTCTTGCACCTTGGGGATGGGGCAAAACTTGCCCAAAAGTGACAATTGTTCAAAAATCTTTCTACAACTGCCATGTCTAAGAACAATATATTCATATGTAAAACATTTGAAAAGCATCTTCTTTAATGCAATTGAATACTAATTTGAAACCAAATAGATATTGGAAATAAGCAGGAGCCTTTATTCATAATTTTAAATATCATGTCATCGATCCTACAAAATGTATAAGGGGATTTGGATTAGGGTGGGCCAACATTGGTTACGTGATTCATAACTGTTGTTAACAGGTTGAAATTTTAGCTTCTTCTTAAATCACTATAATCCTATTTTCAGATATGGATATGAAGCATCTTTAGACAGAGAAGATGTAAATTTCAGGACTCCCTGCACCCCAGGTGGGGCAAGAAAGTGGCCAAAATTTCAAAAATCTCTACAACTGCACATGTGTAAGAAGAATCTTAAAGTGATTGTGATGTAGAGCGAATGCTCTACAAAATTGTAATTAAATTGTGGTGATCCCCGGGGTAGGGTCAACTGACCCGGACGGGCGCAATATGTACATAGTGTTTATTTGTAAACATTTAAGAAAAACATCTTCAGTAATGCTATTCATAGTGAATTTTGAAAACTTAAATGAATATCTTGGAAATGCAACATGGAACCTTTTAATAGCAGGCTGCATAATATTTATTTTTTTGCGGGGTGCTAAATAAATGATTTAAGTTACCTGCATGTGCTCAAACCAAATAAAAATAATCCTTTGCAGCAATTTTATAAAAAAAACATCTAATTGCGTAATAAATGAGTGTAAGAATTTATTGCGGCTCGGGCTTTTCTCGGGAAATTGTATGAAGGGGAAATCCATACAACCTCTCTGCAAACAGAAAATTACCCTAAGAAGAGTAAGCGTGCGAGTGTGTTTACAATGAAAATACCTAGATTGCGTCGCTTATTTTAATCGATTACTAAATGACTGGCGGATAGAATTGACTGTAATACGATGTAATCAAGTAATAAGATGCACATCTCATCTCTAAAATTGTTATGTGGCATATAAATAATATCGTCGATGCTGTGTTGATTTGTTTACGTTACTAAAAATGAGGATCGCGTTGACACGTGTACAAAAAAGGGCGGCGTATTCAAAATGGGCACTATTACTTGATAAACTAAATATTAAGCACCGATGTTATTGATATATTTGCGAAACGGCGACCTAATACGGATTGTGTTAATTATCGAAGAAAAGTAATCTTCAGTGGAACTTGACATAAAGTAGCAAGCAGTTTATTTAGTTGATGTAGTAGAATGCACTTTGTAATCCTGATATATAATTATAAACCCCCCCCCCCCATGCAACCAAGTTTGGAACGAGGGGGGGGGGGGGGGAGAGGGGTGTATTGGGAATCTGGATGTCGTTTGTAAAGTTGTGATCCCAGGATACGGCTTCGATCTAGGGCGGGACAACTGACTTGGGAATCATAGTGTTTATCATTAAACCTCGATTGAAAAAACGTTTAATGCTTTAATTATAATGCTAATCCATATTTAATATGAGACTAAATTGCATTTTACACATGCACGGTGACCAGCATGCAGACGCGACGAAGATGACTGAACGCACGACAGATGACCGCACGCCTGAAGGTCAACACCGAGTGATGGAAAATGAACTGATGCACGGAAAAATGGTAACAGTAGAAGCGTTTCAGGGACTGTATAACTGAATTGGTTGTCCATCATCTGTAGGTAGAAAATTGGTGTCAGGCTCGAAGTGTTGGCCTTTCCACATTAGAGTCACTATATCAGGCATATGGCGACCATGGGACGAAGATGTTCCTACGAATTGGGGTCAAAAGGTCAAGCACATACATCTAGACATTGAAATGTAATATGGTTTCTGTGCTCTAGCTAGAGCATTTACTCTCTTCTACCTAGAGTAAAACCATATCAATACATATGGACTATCCCTGGATGAAGAGTTCCGCTATGAATTTGGATCCAAAGGTCAAGAACATGGACATCGGAAATACAATATGTTTTCTTGTTATACTTTCACTGGGTCATACATGTGAACTACCCGGGTCAAGATTGGGGTCAAAAAGGTCAAGTTACTGGAACTTAAACAGTACAATATGAGTTTCCATTTAAAATTATTGAATGGTTACAATATATTCTTTGTGAGATTGAAATGATAAGTTGTGTAGTTTGGAATAGGAAATTCCGAATCGGATTTATCCCGGTCTATATATATCGAGAAAAAAAGCTCCCCATATTGAGACTTAAAATGCAACTATGAACTCCTGTATGGGCTTATGATACTCAGGTGATCGTTAAGGCTTTGTGGGCCCTTGTTTGAGTTTAATTTTCCAGTTTTGTGGGGGTAGGAGGGGGTCCTACAAATTAAGTTTAAAGTCTCTGTCGTACTCAAACTCAATGGACCGAGACCGACTGTTCGATTATCCAGATTCAAGATATCAGGGTAAAATGCATAAAGAATTAGTGGTTGGGACTTCCAAATCAATCGAACTTCCAGGTATTCGAGATATCATGTTCGAGATAAAACGAAAAAAAGTTTTTTTTTTTCGACTGTAATTTCACATACAATAAATTATTCAGTAGACTGCACCTCCCACTTTTCGTGGTAATAATGAATGGTAAGAATGTTCATGAATAACTGATAAATTGAAGAACAATTGCAGCCATCCCTCCAATTTAAAGAAATGAATATAAATCATATACCGGTACCAATTTTTATGCACCAGATTGCGGCATTTCGACAAATTATGTCTCTTCAAGTGTATCTCGAACCGAAATGTTAAAACAAAGGAGAAATGATTTGGGATTTTTCTTTGTTTGTCAACAATTTAGAGATGATATCTCCTCGACGCACATTATTAAAATAGGCTTAAATGTCTACATAGGTGTACATAATGTATGGGGAAGGGCGCTTGTATAACTTAAGTGGCGGTAGGTGGTTAAAGAGCCATGCTAAGAGCTCCTGCCTTGTGGTCTCGGGGGTGGTCCAATAGTCGACACCATTGCCCCCCCCTTTTAAATGGGGTTTGGGGGTCTCGCTGGCCGCAGAAGGGATACAACTTGGCTGTAGCTATACGGGCATGTGAGGGAGTGACCAGCGTTATAGCAACACCAGTCCTCGGCCTCCCCCTCCAAGGGTGGTCGCACGGCTAGACTGGTTTGGTGGAAGCCGTAAACTCCCTAAGGAAGGAAAACCTCAAACCAGAAAAAACTCTGGGCCGCTCCAGGTTGGAGGTTGAGGCGGGCCAATCCCCTCATCGGAAACAAGCTCTCGATACAGAAAAGAACAGACTAGAATTCACTTCAACAAGAGGTAGGTGGCCCTTTCCCACAGGATGAAGAGGAAATGATGTATCTGGGCCAACGCCGCAAGGAAGCCTCAGAACAGACTTAGCCAACTGAGTGCACCAAATGCAAACTATACATCGGAAACTGGAATGTAGGAGAAATTAGGCCCAGCAGCAAATCAATGAAGAGTATGAACAAAGACATCATGGGATCAGTGAGACACATTGACAAGTCAGGGTAGGATGAGACTAGTACCAAAGAGACCTTCAAATCTCTGCAGGAAGAGACAATGACATGCACAGAGGAAGGAGCTGGGATCTTATGTCAGAGAGAGCAGAAGAAAGCGCTGAAGACGGACACCAGTTAACAGAGGATCATCAAAGAAGATTCACTCCCACCATCAAAATGACAATGGTCAAACATGTCTATCGCCAACAGGCAGCAAAGCAACATCTAAAACGAATCTAAAGGCTACAAGCGGTCATTCGAAATACCGAAACATGACTGTGCTGGTCATAACAGGAGACATGAAAGGGAGAGAGAGATGTAATTACGGGTCCTGTTTTCACCAGAAATACGACAAGGAAAATGTGGAAGTCACCAGATGGAATCAACAAAGAACTTTAGAAGCCATTAAAAGACAGCAGAGTGCTTCAGATCAGCAGCCATGGGTAGCGACACTATCTTGTTTCGCACCAATCAACTCAAAATGAAAGGGCAATGAGAAAAAGAGAAAACAACAACCAAGGTACGATACAGACAAGTTATGAAATACAGACTACGGACAAGATACATAATAGCTGTCGAAACAGATACCAAGCTCTGGAAGAAGAAGAGCGACAGCGAGCAGGAAGGACGTATGGAGGTTGAAAGCCATATGGAAGAAAGCATAAAAAGCAGCCGAAGAGAAGATTCTTCGGGAGCGCAAAAAGAATAAACAAGAGGCCATGGGCCACATCTAGTCGTTGGGAAACAAGACACATATTTTGTTAAAAAACTCTGAATTGCCCCACGACAAGTACTCTGAGTAGATATTAAGAGCAATCTTGGGTTTCTTATAGCTAATAATTTATGTAGTTTTGGAGACAGGTTCCATACAATCCGTAAGGTATTCTATGGCACTATGTGCCCCTTATTGGCAGATTTAGTTTATATTCATATGAAGCAGAATTTGTACAGAAAACGTTACGGATAAAAACAAAAACTGCCGTTCTCAACCTACATATAGGTAATAAGAGTGATGGTGTTATCAAGTTAACACATCATAATTTCACAATGATGTCCCATTTGATATATCCGAAGAACTCGACATAAAGGACACCACAGTCTGAATATCTGCTTCATATTTGGATATTTACTTACATTGACTCTAATGGAGACTGACAACTACATTATATGATAAGCTGAATGACTTTGACATTGCAATCGTCAAACTTTCCTTTCTATGTAGTAATATACCAATATCACTGCTATGGTGTGTATACTGCTCCTGTGAATTCGATACGCAAGAGCATGCTACGTATGCGAGACTTGTTAAAGCGAGGCCAGACTACTAAACAAAAAAGTTGATGCTGCGGGCTATATACGAATCTCGTTAAAGTCATCAGTTTCGCAAATTCTCGGTCGCTATAATGACCTTGTTTGAACAAATTGTCACTAAGTCATATGTTGACTGAATTGTTTCATACCCTTTGGGTTAGACTGTCATTTCCTAACTAGATTTGACTACGGTAAGTCCGTTATTTTCGACACCTAAGCTCACGGCGGGTGTGACGGTCAGCAGAGGATGCTTAACTCCTCCATGGGCACCTGATCCTACCTTCGTTTGTCGGAGGTCGGTTGCCTACACTCGATTTGTATATGCTTTTGATTAGATTACGTTTGACACAATGTTTAATCGCCTTGTTGTATGCTCTCTGAGTGACTTTGGTTCCTGGCTATAAGTGGGGCTTTTAAAAAGAATTAAGTTCCTTAACACTGACCCCAGTGGTTCTGGGAACATTTTATGCAAACTAATCCCTCTTGTGCTCACCTACCCCGGGAGGTAGGCAAATGCTCAAATTTGAATTCTCTATATCAGGACGTTTTTTTAGATTAATATTGCTTCATTTGAATCCAATGGTTCTGAGATAAAATTAAAGATTTTCCCAAGTAATTCAAATGTAAAACCTGTTTGTACGTATGTGCGCCATCCTAACCCGGGGTCATGATTATCATCATATATTTAAGCTTTCTGGCCAGTGGTTCTTAGAAGAAGATTTTAATGATTTTCCCTATTATATTTCACAATGTAAACTTTGATCTCTATTATAGCCCATGTACCCCCGTGGATCATGATTTGAAATACAAAACTTAATCTACTAGATCAGGAGTTTTTCATATAATTTCAGCTTTTCTGGCCCAGTGTTCTTGAAAAGAAGTTTTGAAATATACCACCTATTTTGTAATTTCTCCTAGAATGGGTCCCGGCTTCATTTGAACAAAACTTGAATCCCCTTTACAAGGATAATTTGTCCGCAAGTTTGGTGAATTTAGCAAGTGGCTGGAGAAGAATGTGAAAAGTTTACGGACAGACAGACAACAGGTGATCAGAAAAAGCTACTTGAACCTTCGGTTCAGGTGAGCTAACACCCGGTGGATGGGAACGAATCCTGAAACTATTGAAGAAAAGTGGATATCGAAACAAGGGATACTTACGGATGAAAGATCAGAAAGATTAAAAACACAACTTGAGAGAACAGATCAGGGAATTAAAAGCCAGGATCAGAAGAGTAAACGGCAGTGGGTCAAACAACATCGCAAACAGACGCAGAAGAAGCAGCAGAAGCCAACATATATGAAGAACTGTTACCAACTAACAAAAGTTTGTGAACGAAAGAAAGACATCCGTGCATCTGTGCTAGACAATGAGGGAAAAATCTCATTGGAAAGCAAGAGAGAACATGAACGGTGGGCAGAAACATCTTTGCAGAGTTTGATCTCGACTGAACCAATAATCCGGTGAGTGAGATCGACACAAACCAGAGCAGCAGATAGAGGCATCAAACTGTGAATGAACCGAGCATGACAGAATCAAAACGGCGCTACAGATTCTAAAGAAAAACAGCACCAGGTATTGATGGAGATACAAGCAGACCTTCTAAAAGGTAGACAGGAACTGATAGTAAAACTACCCAAGAAAGACAAACCTGAGAAAAATGTAAGAAATTGGAGGGGCGTCAACCCTTCCGCCAGTAGTTGAGCAAAGTGCTGGGTCGATATTGGGACAGGATAGGAAAAAGGGATTGACAAAATACCAAGGCAAGAAACACGCAGGCACGGGGACGAGGAACCACTGAACACGATATTATCCCAAAACATTATAGAACAAGTTAAGCGAGTGGCAGGCAACGGCTTTAACATCACTTTTTTTGATTTGAAAAAATACATTTGTCAATTTCATAGAGACACGCTTATGAAACAATCTTAGGCAAGCTTATGGAGTTCCAAAAAACTAATAACAGTGAAGATCCATTGATGGATTAAAGTGTCTGTAGACACAGGAAGAGACAATTTAGTGGTTTGGGATTCAGGACCAGAGCGAAGCAGGGATGTAACCTGTTCATATTCTTTCCTAGTTGCTATGGTTTGGACAATGAAAAAAGCAATGGAGATTGGAGAGAATGACATCAGGTGGAAATTTACTACAAAGCGATGACCTAGAAATGCTGATGAATTTGCGTTAATGTCATCAACAAGACAACAGACGCAAAACCAAAACCAAAAGCTCAGTGAAGAAGATGAAGAGTAGGGTATAAATAGATCACAAGAGCAAAACAACATCATAAGAAAAATGCAAACCAAGCAGAAAAGATCAAAATTGATATGAGAAGAAATGGAAGATGTTGGAAAAGTTTGTATACCTTGGTGCAATATACAAAGGAAGGGGGTATACAGAGATGAATCTGCTAAACATTAATTGGCATGTTCTCCGAATATCATGGAATGATCGTTGAACAATCTTTAATACCATCTCCGATAATGAATATGAAGTATTTTCAATAAATATAAGTTCATAAATACAATTAAGCAGGAACCATAGGCAATGTTCCACTTTACAGATGACAGTTACTAGTGGGTGGTGCAACTCGATTGTAATGCTTAGGCTCATCAACCTCAAGGCTATTCACACACATACACAAAGTGGCGGCATTTCCAGGGGGCGTCCCCTGAAAAAGAGAAAGACGTAACACTAACTTCGGTCTCTGGAAAAAAGGAATGCACTGAGTAACTATTGGACATGCTATAGACTAGTGTACGAATTAACACTTGGAGCATGCTATAGCTAGTGTACAATTAAATTGGAGCTTAGACTAGTGTAACAACTTTATGCTTGCATAAAGATTCTTCGATTAAATTTTTAAAACCATATATTTCAGACGACCCTCGTCTCAAACTTGGTCAATTCTTTCCTCTTCAAATAATAAAGAGCTATGCAATATTGGAAATACTTTACAAAAGCCTAGAAAAAAGACAACGCTCTTTGAATTTATAACATGTATTATAAAACATTGTCCACATATTATGAGTGATTGTGGCACAGCACCCTTATGATATAATGTAATGTATATTGATATATTTGATTTGTTTGTATATATCGATCGCTGTGAGGCATTCTGATCAATAAACTATACTATATAATTTGATTAGAGGTCTGGGATACTGAAGCCCAACTAGGGGCCCAGGGGGCAAAGCCCTGCATAGGCTCTGGGTTTGAAGGGCTTTTAAAGTTTGTTTGGATTTATTTCAGCTATCTTCCATAATATAGCCTGGACATATCTTTGACAGAACGTAGGACTGATTTGAAAGGGGGGGGGGTAACTAAAAAAAAAATCACCGGAAATTGGGGGGGGGGGCAAACTTAAAATTGTAGACAGCAAAAAAAAAAAAAAAAAAAAAAAAAACAGGCCTTTGAACACTGAAAAAGTGGGGGGGGGGGGGGGGCACCACTCCTAAATTATGTGTTTTGCAGAAAAAAATTGTTGGAGGAAAAGGGGGGGGGGGTAAAAACATACTTTGCCCCCCCCTTGAAAAGGGGGGGGGGGGGGGCATGTGCCCCCTGCCCTAACGCCTGTTTTGAGTTACTGATCTAATTCCTTTATGTATAGGATATATATTTAACATCGTGTAGAAATACTTTTATAGTATTTTGAAAGTCTTCCCGAGCCTTATAGGCTTTGGTAAGACGGTAATTATCACAATTAATTTGACATTTCGTCATTCGTCTAACTGGCCTTATTTTTTTTTTTATTTGCAACCTCGCACTCGGACTGCTCAACGGACATTTACGCAACCCATTTGTGACTTAGTCACGGACGTCCTTTGCACAAACCATCATACATGTTAGCTATACCTATCTAATGATTGATTCCGTTTCCCTTTGAAGATTAACGTAGTCTTCAAATATCCTCTGTTGAAAGCAATACTTATTCCAGAAAAAGGAAAAGGGAGGTGGAAGGCGGATCCACTGGCGCCTTAAACAGTGCTCGAAGGTGGGCCAATAACTGGATGCAGTTCACCTAGGAGAAGAAAACTCTGATTTCAAAACCTCCGCGCTTGCGGCAACATCACTCAACGGAATGGCTTTAGAGTAAACCTGAGGAAAAATCCGGAGTTGGAGTCCCGTAGGCGGTTCCCTTGTGCATTTATGGCAAGGTTCGGCAAACTTCTGCATCTGACCCCATCTCTCGCACCCGTCCTCGCATACTGTCTGCCACTAGATCAGATGAATTTCCCGACGAGAGCAGTGAGGTTGGAGGTGCGCGACCTTCTTCCACTAAACTCAAAATTCACAGCGCAACTCATATTCCCCCATCAACAATCTGCCGCGATTGCAATCGACGACAAAACAGCACAGCTCGCACGGATTCACTGGAAGCTGCAAGTTGACGCACACACACACAGCCCGCGCACACACCGACCACTTGGTCGTCAGCCTTGTGACCGAGACAGCAAAGGTTCCCAGAGCAACACCATCATGACTCGACGCACGCAGTCGTCTTCAGGAATGCACCACACTGTCACCCACACTAGCCTGGGGAGGGGACTAGAAAAAGTACCTTAATAACAATTGCCTGTCTAACAGCTACCTGGGCTAGTGTACCGCGACTGGCAGGGATCGCAAAACTAGTGCGGCGAAAAACACAAAGAAAGGATAAACAGCAGATGCGAATACAGTCGGTGCATGGAATTGTTCGAACACTCTTAGACAAAGAGAGTCAAACAAGACCCGAAAGCAGAACAACGCCTCGTGCGAAAGAAGCTCTCAAGATACGGAGTTGATAATTGCTTGCTCTGAGCGAAACACGCTTTGATGGAGAAGGACAACGCAGAACCAAAAGTGGCTACACTTTCTTCTGAGTGGGCGAAAAAAAGAGGAACGTCGGTGAATCAGGAGTCGGTTTTGCAATCATGAAACGATGATAGGCAAGCTTTCTAAGTCTACCTAAGGAATAAACGATCGTCCTCAGACTCTCACATACAACTAAAAGGAAGGAGGGTGCGACCATCCGTTAGCGTTACGCCCCACAAGAACAAACCCTGATGACCTCAAGGACAAGTTTTAAAAGCTTATACCATCATTGCTTCCACTCCCGCACAAAAACAAGGCTAGTGGTCTAGGCGATTTCAATGCTAGGGTTGGATATAAAATGCGAAGTACAAAGTATGAACGTAATATGTCAACAAACACATCAAAATCGGTGTAGGGCAACACGGACCTCGAGCGAAAGCGAAGGCAGGATAGGTGCCATGGAGGGTAAGCATCCCTCGCTGACCGTGCACACCCGCCGTTGGCTGTGTCGAAACAAAGTACGGGTTAACCCGTCGTCAATCTAGTATGAAAAGGACATCTATACAATGGTAGAAACAATCAGTCAACATATGACTTAGTGATACTTTGTATCGCAACAAGGTCATTATAAGCGACGTAAACTTTGCGAAAGATGACTTTAAACGAATTGTATACCCTGCAACATCAACTTTTGGTTAGTATGGCCTCGCTTTAAAAACAATCATATACCATGGCATGCCTGCGTATGAATCAACTGAAAGACATCTCACACCATGAAGCAGGTGGATAGTGGGTACATACTACACAAAAAAAGGAAAGTTGACAATTGCAAGAGTCAAAGTCATCGGAATGCGAGTACCTGGCACCAGTCAGCGGAAACATGGTGTTGGATCATGTAACCAAAATGGTCACTCTCCTAAATTGTGCACAGAACATCACTTAGTATTACAAACACACTATTCCAACGCCACAAGGAAACAAGACCACTTGGATGCACCCTCGTTCTAAAACCTGGCACAGTCAATTGACTAGTGTCATCGTAAGAACTAAAGCAGGAACGAGGTACGAGTGACAAAGCAATGTGTGGAGCGACTGCCTGGCAAGATCTCGCCTAAATATATGCAAACTCAACTTTCACATCCCAACCTCGTCAGGCGTCCAAGGTAAAGAAACCACCAAAACGTCTAAACACTCAACAAGCTAAACAATCCTGATTCAAAACAACTAGTCCGCGAGGGAAACTAGCACGACGAAAATCAGCTCTTCGCCTATGAACACTGGTAAGCATTGAGCATTGAACTGGGCACACTTCAAAACACCTGTCACTCGAGTATGCAGCAAATATCTTGGTCCCAAAACACCCTCTCATAGGACTGGTTTGATGAAACGATGAGTATAAACAAGCGCTTGCGGAGAAAAAGCAGACTTCTTCAGCTCATCTATCAAAAAGCATCTCGGGCAAACCAGCAGCCCTATCAAAAATAAAGCACTGTCCAGAAGAACTAAAGACATATGAAGGATAAATCTCGTCAAAAGGCCAAAAGAAATTCAGCGCTACCTGACACAAAAGCAACTCCAAAGGGTTCATTCAAGCTGTCCTACATTGTTACGGACCTCAGACCGGCTCTGGTATCTACACCTCTGCTCTCTTCTTCTGATGGAGCAAGTTCATGCCCCCCAAAACAGAGCAATACTGGTATTGCTGAAAGGTGGGCAGGAACACGTTTGAGCTAGTTCTAAAACAGGACCATCGTCAATCAATACTGGCGCAATAAGTGTCTACCTCAAACTTGTGAACACATAGACAGAACTCTTTGATGAAACCATCCCTTCTGTTTGAATGAAACGGAGAAAAGCCATAAAAACAGATGTAACTGGGAAAGCTCCGGAGCCGATGCCTATCCCTGCGAAATCTACAATTCAGCAGGCCCTCTACAATCATATCCTAAATACCTTTTCCAGTCAATGTGGGGGCGATACCCTACCTCAAGAACTGAAAGGAGGCTCAAATGTCC
>CAJDSM010064637.1:2322-15086 GCA_903981925.1 Ostrea lurida | reverse complement strand
GACCTGCCATATCTTATGTCCTGGTTCGTGAATTCCGATGGAAACTTGCATTCCATGGGACTAAAATACAAAGGACCAACAAATGTCACTACCCCCAGGATCAGGAATAACAATGGCGTCCATCTTCCATTCAGTGAGTCCACCCAGTTTTCAGAAGACATTGAAATATTTTTCTAGACCTGTAATTATAAATATTACGTAGATAGATGTTTCTTCAATTTGATAGAATAACAGGGTGTTTTTTAACAAAAACATGTTGTGTTGAATACTAGTATATATCTCAGAGAAATATTAGAAAGAGCATGCGCAATGAATACCATAAGCCCTCAAGGTTGAGAGAAAAACTATGATTAAACTTCAGAGCATTTTGTCTGGTCAAAAACAACTCTGTCACATATGAGCTCCAATTGACTCTCTGTAAAGTTACAGCTTGATACAGAAATTACTGACATGTTTAACAGTCACTTTCAATTAGACTTATTTTCTTCAATCCATGTTCATGGAAAACTGTTTGGTTATCTTCAACATTTTGGTCTCGTACAAATTTCTAATATCTATTACATGTAAGCATTAAATCGCCCATTGGTGTGTACAGTCATTCACTTGAAAATATATGTACGAGATATCATTAATGTATGAAATTCCCCTTCCGCTAAACGCCCAGCAATCAGATATTGAATGGGGAATATGAAACAGTGACCGGTCAACAGGGTGACCGCAGTCAACAGGGGATGGCTTACTCCTCCTAGGCACCTTGATGCCCACCTCTGGTATGTCCAAGGGGTCCGTTGATTGGCCCAACTCTTGGTTTTTTTGTATTCTATTTTGTGACTTACGAGTATTGAGCACTGTTCGTTATCTTTGCCTTTACATTGTTACCAGATACAGGGTATCCAATTTCATATGCTTTTCTGATTAACGAACGTCAAACTTTAGGAGTTGAGCAAAGCAGGAAGCCTCGGACACGCAGAGGTGGGATACAGATCTTTAGAAGATACATGTTAAGTAAGCATTCCCCGTATACTATTACACCTCGCCGCTGATTTTTGACGACGGATACTCCGTTTACCTGATCAAGACAAGGGTATATGATTGGCGGTGTGATTCGAGAATCTCGAAAAGGGATTGCTTACTCCCCTAGGCACTGATCCAACCTCTGTGTATCCAGGGTCCGTGTTTGCCCAACTCTGTTTTGTATTCTGTTTGGGATTACGAGATTGATCACTGTTTGTTACCATTCCCTTCGCGTCCTTCTTTAAGTATTAAACTTTGCTTCAGGTATATCTTTTAAAAGACGTTTTTACTGCTTTTTTTATTCTGCTATTTTAACAAAATGCCTTCTTTTCACAGCTTAGACCTTTCTTGGAAAAATTTCGAATAAAAATTACATTTTAGTTATTCTGGTTTAAATTTTATCTCACGAATCTTCCATTTTGTTTATCTTTGATATGTATGGTCATGATAAGTTACTTTGACAACAACAAACTGTATGTCTATGTTTTGATATAAATGGATTATCTATACATGTAGATAATCAATATCAAAACACGCGCAGGAACAGTGAGTGAGCATGGTTAGTTTCCATGGGTTTTATATTGGTAGTATTTATTCTTAAAATTTGGATTGACAAAAAGTCTACATTTTTCCGCTGTTAATTAAGTCAGATATCAATTTGGAAATAAAGCATCTAATATGAAAAAATGTATGCCGATAGGTTTTGTTATTGCCCAACTCACCTTAATTTGAGCTCTTTACCGGGTTTGAAAACGCTTGTAGATAGTTTCAATCTGCATAATATTTATATATCAAAGGTTCCACAGACATCTGTATCGTTGTGATTAATATGTTTCAATTTCGCCACATAGTATTGTTTAGATTTTCATCTAAATATTTCTCAATGATCTATCGTATTTCACGAACATAAATGGGGCTATCTACACAGTAGATTCACGCTGATTTGATAACAAGGGAATACTACCGGAGTTAAACCTGTGAGTGCGCGAAAAAGTTGTTTTGTTTAATAGGCTATTTCAAAATAACAGACTCCAATTTGAGTGCCATAGGCGTAAGCTTTTGGAACACACTCATATAGTTGCCGTAATAGGTTCTTTTAGAAGGGCCCAATGTTATCTGTAATTATATATCCGACTTTAATAAATAGATAATATTTGGTCTTGATAAGTTTTTGTGAAGTATTTGCTTGTATTTATTACCTACCATCTTATGCAGACACAAATCCAAAATACAACATGCTGACATGAGAATTCAATATAAATCTTAAAAAATTATTTTTTAGTTGTAATCTTCCTCACACAAGTTACTACACAAACACACATATATATTCACAGCGTTGTCTAGCTGATACAGAATTAAGTGGAGAGCTCTTGTTTCCCTCTACCCGCAACTTGACGGCGTCTAGGCTGAGAAAAGTTACGATTGTGCTACAAGGTCACTTATGTTTTTTTTTTTACAGTGGTTTAATTGCAATTTTGAAAATGATTATAAGATATTTTTAAAAGAATGCTTTACTTTGGTTAATACAGAAGGAAGTGTTTTTAGAAAATTTTCTTTTATTGGGTGCAGAAAGTTTATTTATATTGTAGATCACAAGCTGTTAGGCCCAAATTAGTTTTCATTGATGGCAGTGAATTTTATTCAAGTTTTTATAGAATTAGCGAAAATTTACTGTGTTAAAAGGTACTTTAAAATGTAAATCCAAAATGCTTAGCAAATGGCAATTATTGATAATTGTACTCCGAGTGATGGCGACTCTCGCTACTATAGAGGCTACATTCAACTACATGTACATTTAATACTTTGAGCATCAGTATCAATATTTTTTCTCACTACACTCGCTATATAGTTTACTGTATATCATAGGTACTCTCTCGCGCTCGCTCGCTCGCTCGCCTATATTATTTACAGTATCTCTCTCACTCTCCTCTCTCTCGCAATGTGTGCTGGATTGGTGTTGATTGTTAGCTGTACGTCATATGCTCGCTCTCTCTCGCTCTCTCTCATACAATGTCTAAAATAAAACATAAAAAAAAAAAGATAAGAAGGCCTTCTCTCGATTCTAGACTAACATTTTACTTAATTTTTTTTATCAATGCATATTTAAATTATAGTTTGTTTTATTTGATTATATAGATAGATTTGAAGAAAATTATCAAATTCATCAGTTTCTTAACATCTTCATCAACTATTTTATATATCGATGATTGGGAATTATCATGTAACGACTCACTCGATTTCTCATGCGGCGTTAGGTAATAATCTACATTCTAACTAGCATAGAATGTTAACGCAAAAACAATATACACAGAATAGATTATCACACTGGTAGAAGACGATAAATATGTGATCAAATGAAAAATATGTTAATTACTATATAATACAAAAAAGAAATAAGGAAAACACCACGGTAAAATCCGTGTCATTTTTAGTAAACAAAAATCATTACGTTAAATTATTTTATGATACATTCCAGTAGCTTTGATTTCGTTCATGGAAGCCGTGCTCATTTTGCCATATGTAACCTATTTGAAACTGAAGAGATATGATTTGACCAGATTATATTTTATCCTTTTACCTATGAAATGCAACTGTTGCAAATTGAGATCATTGTTAACATTCATTAAGAACAGCCATCGGGGGGAGAATAAACCCTAAGCTGTACAGCAAACACGGTATTAATACACAAAATGTGAAATAATGTTTCAAGATACAAACATCTTTTGAGATTTGGGCCTTCAACATGGTTTCAATTATATGGATCTTCATACGATCATTAGCAAACAGTGTGTGAAAAATAGCAACCTACTCACAGTTCATCCGAATGAGACAACGAGTGTCACTCATTTTTTACTAAATGTTCTATCATTTTTTGCCATCAGGTGAAACTGAGCTGAAAATCTCGTTTTCAAACTATTATTTTGTTAACTCATCAAGGCACTATATATATAAACACAGTGCTACTCACCGCACGGTTTCAGTTTCTCAGCCTATACCACGTCTGTGTTTATCAGCAACCTGCTGCCCAGCGTATTTAGTTTTACATCAGCTTAAGAATGCAGGTCGGAGCGGATGCAAGTATGAAACAAAACAGAATTGAGAATGTAAATAATGGTAGAATTGAAATAGTTTATTGATGAATTTTATCCATAAAATATTAAAATTAATATGAGTAATTTTGTGGTTCAAACCAAAATATTGTGGTGTACATAATTCAGGGAGTTATCATATGTAAACAGATTTGACACCTGTTGTTTCATTATTACATTTAAGTTTTTTCCCCCTCTTGAAAATCAGTATCAAATCATTTTTTTGTAAAAATCGTAAAATCCAACCGATGACATCAAAATGGACAAACTATCACTCACCCTATGGATTATTATTCAAATACAAGAAGCAAGGATCGTTGATTACCACACACTGTATATTATTTGCGTATTTATAGATATGTTTTTCGTCCATAATGTTTAACAATAAAACCCGCGGAAAGACCATGATTCAAGTAATGTAATTGAATGAATTATAACAATATTTTCATAGACCGCAATGCAGTACAACATGATTAAAACGGCTTTTAGAAAGCTTAGAGCCTGTTCTGTACATTGTAAAAAAGCAACACTTACAGTTCAAACAAGAATAGACTCTAGATTGAGGCTCTCAACTATATACTTCGCTTCATACTTGACCACTGCCCATATGCGATCATTCAAAGTGCCATTTCATCCTTAGGGGTATGTTTGCATCAACAGCAGGTTACAAAAAATAGAAACAGGCTAATAAAGTGCCCCCTTACTTTGTTTTGGGTCTTTTTGTTAAACTCCACGCCAATTGCAGGAGTATGAAGATTTTTCATTAATAGAGCTAAATAAAAAAAAAAAATCATACACCACCTACAAAAAAAAAGCCAGGATAGGGCAACCCATTTTTGGAAGTGGTCGCCACTGGGAAAAATTATTTAATGGATGACCGGCAAAATTTCGCGGTAATATTTAATCATCATGGAGTTGCCCCCAATGAAAAATGCGTTGTCAAGTTGTTATCATAAGCAATATTCTGATGGAATCAATATCCATCAAAAATGGGCATCTGATTGTAATATACCCAGAAATAAGGATGTGTTTTATAATTTATTTACCAATAATATTTTTTAAGTCTAGAAAGTTATATAGAAAGCCGGGCTTTGTTACCAAGAATTACAATATTATTTTTTACATTAGCAAGATTTAGAACTAGCTAATCACAAATTTAGCCTATTGAGACAGGCAGATAGAGTTTGGTGTTACCTTAGAAACGAGGAATAGAGAATATGCTACTTAATGTAGAAATGATTAATAGGCGATTAATTTCATTACTATAATGGTTTGTGCCAGCTTTAAAAGTGGATTTAGAAAATGTTACTTTTACCTACTAAATATACAAAAAGACCAAATGTCATAAAAACAATTGAAATTTCATTTTCATGTAAAAAAGTATTCTATTTGTTGAATAATCTAAACCCAAAATTTATTAAAGTTTAATTCCATAAGAGAGTCACCCTTCCAGGTTAACAATAAATGTAGAATATACGCTCTTGTAATGCCCAATGTTTTGAATTCTTGTATACATTGTATGGATAATCATATATCTTCTCTATGTGTTTATGCCAATATGAGAATAAATTGGATTGAAATTTGAAATTGGGCATGAGCTATCGCGAAGTGTGAAAACAAGAGGCCCATATGGGCCACATCGCCTCACCTGAGCACTTTTGTGGTCCCACCCAACCCTCGGAGTTGGGGAATTAAGGCGGAATTATCTAAACAAACTTTAAATCCTTACTCGCTATATCAGGAAGCTTTCAGGTTAAATGTCACCTTCGTCTGGTTCAATGAAAAGATTTTTAAAAGAATCCGGTATATAGTATTTTTTTTTTGCATGTAAAATATTGATCCCTTATTTGGCCCACATTTACCCCCTGGGTGATATGTATTTGAACCAAAACCATTCTATCTTCACTATATCAGGAAGCTTTCTGCCCAGTGGTTCTCTGAGAAGAAGATGTTTAAAAAGACTTTTTCCTATATAATCATATGGCGCGGGATCATGATTTTGAACAATACTGAATCTCCACTATATCAGAGAGCTTTCATACTACATTTCAGCTTTCTGGCCCATGGTTTCGTTGAGAAGAAGATTTTTAAGATTTTCCTATCTATAATCATTTATGTAAAAACTTGATCCGATCCTACTGGGACCCTATATACCCCGGGGGATCGAGATTTGAACACAACTTGGAATTCTCCACTTATATCAGGAACTTTCATATAGAATGTCAGGCATTTTCTGGCCCAGTGGTTCTTGAGAACGAAGATTTTTAATATGACACCACCCTATTTTGCATATTTCTGATGCCTTGGCGGATTATATACACGCGTAACTGCACCAAGTTAATTATATCGTATAACCTATGTCAAAATTAGCTTCTTCCTTAATAATTAAAAGTATTGAATCATCTGTGAATTCGACTGATTATTAACAATGTGTTTTTATTAGTAGCTTGTGTATTATTTTTTATTTTTTGCTCTATTATTGATGAAAACTTACAGAGACTCCTGGAGCCGGTTTCATCAAAGGTCAGTACCCAGCCAGCGTAACTTTACGCCAGGCGTAAGGTCCCTGGTACTAACACAAAAATCTAAGACCATTTATAGCTTTAATACAAAGAGCGAATAACAGATTACACCGGCCTTTAAGTTAAGCCCAAATTGCACACCTGGTTCAGAAAATACGCCGACCGAAAATATTGGCGTAAGCCCTCTGACTAGCCTTAAATTAGGGCGTAAGTCTCACCCTTTGATTGAAACAGGCTCCTGTGCTCCAGCTTGCTTGAGTTCACGGCGAAGTGAGTACGTTTGACTTGAGCGCTGCGTAATTACGTAATATACGGTTAACGGAGGGCCTACACTTATTGGAGTAGGTCTTTGTCTAACGCACAAATGCAACATGGGAAACTGTGACTGTAAAATTTAAAGGTGGATGGTGAATCCTGTAATGGTGGTAAAGATAAGGAGGAGTTTAGGAGTCAAACTCAATATGGAAAATCCCAACCTATGTTAGATAGTGGGCTGATTGACATTGTCGAATTGTTACCAAACAAGTCAATTACATGACTTACGATCTTTCAATATGCACCCTCAAAAACGACACTACAGTCTTCCAAGATTTGACCCATCTTGCCTGATTAACACCCAAAGAGATCCGCAGAAATAAATAGGAAACCTACAGATTTCTGATGGTAATGAAATCGTCAAATGAGATGCTTACCCAATCCTCCTTAGAGAAGTCCAAAGCCAGCAATAGTCGCTGAAAAGGGCAAATCAGCGGGAGGCGATAAGCATCCCGGCAGAGCTCCTTTATGACATGGAGGTGAGCATGTGGAGAGCATGCTGACTACTATTCTTGCAATATAAGAACTGGCAGACAGCGGCGTGGCCAAACCCCATGGACTCAATTCGGCAAATCATCGTTCTGTCCTTAAAAAAAAAAAAAAAAAGGGGCATTCTCCAGCTATCCAAGACTACCGCACCATGCAGTCTGATCAGCCATCCAGGTAAAGTTATCGCTAGGGTCATATTATAAACAGACCTAAGACTGTCAGGCAGACGCCATCATTGCGAAGAACAAGCGGGATCCTGCAAAGGCAGATAGTACCATCGAGCAGATTTCGACTGCGCACCCATGTATGAAAACATCATACAGCACCAAGGGAACTATAACATGTCTTCATAGACTTCCAAGAAGAGCATTTGACGCTGAGTTGTAGGCATGAGGGCGTCTTTTATGGCCACAATGAAGAGATTTCAACATAGGACCAGAAGGCTGTCAGATACCATCCAACCAGTTTACACCAGAGCACTAGTTGACCAGTACTGTCCCAAGGAACCATTAGAGAAGTGTTTCACACTCGCATGGGCATCGCCAGGCTGCTTACTGTCTCTCCAGCTCTGTTACAACATTCTTCCTGGAAAGGATTATGGGTGATGAGCCGTTGAAGACCATTCAGGCGACTGTCAGCATTGGAGCAGAAACATCACAAACCTTCAGACTTGCTTGGGATGATATTGACGGCCTTGCAGGCCAAAGAACATGAACTTGTAAGCGCGTCAACAATCGTAGACAGGAGCTTCCACAAGTATGGAATGGATATCAGTTGCCTGAAAAAACAAAAGACTGATGGCAAATACCAACAGTTACCATCACATCCGACGTCACTGTTGAGGGTCAGAAACTAATTGATTATATTATTATTTTGTTGTTTTCCGTCCCGTCGAGATTATTTCACTCAATTGGAGAATCACCATGCCGGTGAAGGGCTGCAAATTTTTAGTAGACATGCTTAGGCACTCATGGCTTTTAGCAGTGAGGGTTCTTTTTGCGTGCCACACTGCTGCAACCACGGATCTCCTTTTTTAAGGTCATATCCGAGTAAGACCGGCTGCATTCTCACTTCTAAATGCCGAGCTCTTGGCGGAAGGAGCAATCAGCTACCTATTTCAGTCTTAGGTTTGACGCCAGCCGAGCTCGGGGCTCGAACGCTGACGACCTCCCCGATCACGAGGCGAGAGCTTCTACCCACTGAGCCACCGCGACCCGGTAGGGTCAGAAACTAGAGACAGTATAGAAATTTAAGGGAGGAACAAGTATAGGTTTAATACGGTGCGTAGTCCTTGCGGATTTCATTTGTTGATTTGTTGGAATGTTAAATAGTCATTAACAATTTATTCAAAACGATCCCATAATAAACCAATAAACTTCAATTCATGATTGAATATTCATGTGTTTAATTTAACAATATGTTCTGATGAAGTATTCGATATGCATCAACCATGAATTATATCAAAGACATGGTGAATGAATCTACAAGTGTGCAAATCGGCAACTCGACAGGTCTACAGGTCTATAGGTCTACGGGTATACAGGTCGCCAGGTCTACGGATCCTGTATGCATGCGAAACATGGACCCTTACTGCGGAGCTACAGAAAAAGATCCAGTCAGTTGAAATGAGATGCTACCGTAACATCCTAGGCATCTCGTTTAAGGACCACATCACGAACAAACAGGTCCGAAAGACAATCCAGGAACACATTGGCCCATATGAAGATCTTCTTGTGACAGTAAAGAAAAGAAAGCTCAGATGGTATGGCCACGTGGCAAGAACCAGTGGCCTAGCGAAGATTATACTCCAAGGAACAGTGGAAGGGAAAAGACGGAAAGGGAGGCAGAGGAAGAAATGGATGGACAACATTGAAGAGTGGACGGGCAGACCATTTGGGGAGACCCAGGCACTTGCCCACGACTGGCACCAATGGAACAGACTGGTGGTCAACTCATCTGGAAGGCGCCCCTACGACTCCTCAGGGAGTTAAGGGACCAAGAAGAAGAAGAAAACATACAGATTCCGCTTTATTCAAGAAGTCTTTAAAATACTGCAAAGATCGGTGAGCAATCGAACCAAGAGCAGACAGCTAGGAAGGCAATATAATTATAGAGAGACATAGCGTAAAAATAAGTGAGTGTTAGTAGTAACAAATTTTTTCCTTCTTTATTCTTTTGGATTTTTGTTGTCCTTTGGTCAGATTATTTCATGTTTCCTTTCTCCACCATATATTATTCCGTTCAGGGACCTTCTTTTAGAACTGCTATATAGCAAGAAGAAGCTTAAAGGGGCATGAACACGTTCTGAACTAAAAATGTTCAAATTTAGATTGCCAATTTTAATGTTACAATGCTTGACTAAGGTATTTCTAATGGTCAGGAAAGATTTTAAAGTCATCTGTTGACTTCCAAGTGAGATACAGCACTTACAATTCTTTGTTATGTAAACAAGGCCCGAGCCATGATTTTGCTTACATATATTGAATATGCTACCAAACGTTCCATTGAAAGCAGATTTTTTTTTTCAAACCAGAGGTTCATTCTAAACACAGTTAAAGTGGTTAGTGTTTCTCACATCTCATATTGTTTTAAACATGATATTTTCTACGAAGCAATCTTTTTGTAAACATAAACAAGGCTCGAGCCTTGTTTTACATAGCAAAGATTTGTTTACTTGTAACTCAGCAACTGACCACTAGAAATAACTTGCTTAAGCATTTTAAACATCAAAATTGGCATACTAAAATTTGAATATTTTTGGTTCAAAACGTGTCCATGTCCCTTTTAAAAGACTCAAGTAATCGCCGCACTCATTTTCGAGCAAAGATTTTGATGAGTTGCTTTTGCAATTGAATTTGCTGCACTTATCGGGCTATAATTGATTTTTTTTTTTATTAACAAAATGCAGTCAAAACAAATACTGCTCAAGATATTTCAAGTATGAAATTACATGTATCATCTCTTCATTCGTTGCACTCTCGATAGCGAACTAAAGATCTGTCATCCCTTGATCCCTTGAAGCATTTTACTAACTCTTGCATGATCTGTTAAAATTCCAAAATCACATTAATGTTAATCTTACACAGTACCAATTCTTAATGCATCAGATGCGCATTTCGACAAATTAAGTGTCTTCAGTGATGCTCATACCGATATGATTTCGTAGATTTTCAACTTTTATAAATGATGTGGTGTTTCATTCCTTGAATTGTTCAACTGTTGTTAATCATGTTAAACTAATGTTTCATTTCATGATTTCTTTTTAATCTTCTGCAAGTTTATGTGATGTTTGAATTCACTCATATCCTTTTTAATCTACTTTTCCGCTAATAATCAATACCTGTGTGTGTTACCTCTCCAATATGTTTTATCTATTTTGAAGCGCGCGGAACAATGTTTCTTCCCAGAACCCTTTTCGAGATCCCAATAAATACATATACATGTACATGTGCCAATATTAGTTAGTGGATGAATACCTTCCTCGCATAAACAAATCAGAAATCGGAATTTAATTTTTTTTACTATATTTTGAAAAATGGCAGAGGCAAATTTTATATCAGATTTCAGCATAATGAAGTTGTCTTTCTTTATCAGTGACTTTATGTCCATGATGTGGTTCACTCTGCATTACAATTCATCTCCCACCACTTCTATGCTGAAATCTGATATAAATTGCCTCTGCCATTTTTTCAAAATATTAAGGTTAAAAAAAATTTCGATTTCTAATTTGGGGGGGGTTTTATTGCGAGGAGTATTCATCCAATAACTAATATTGGCACATGTACAATGTATATGTATTTATTGGCGGATCTCGAAAAAGGGTTCTGGGAAGAAACATTGTTCCGCGCGCTTCAAAATAGATAAAAACATATTGGAGAGGTAACACACAGGTATTGATTATTTTAGAGGAAAAGTAGATTAAAGGATATGAGTGAATTCAGGAATTCAAGAGATGAAACATCACATAAACTTGCAGAAGTTACAAAGAAATCATGAAATGAAACATTAGGTAAACTATGATTAACAACAGTTGAACAAATTCAAGGATTAAAACATCACATCATTTATTAAAAGTTGAAATCTAAGAAATCATATCGGTATGAGCATCACTGAAGACACTTAATTTGTTCGAAATGCGCATCTGATTGCAATTAAGAGTTGGTACTGTGTAAGATTAACATTAATATGATTTTGGAATTTTAACAGATCATGCAAGAGTTAGTAAAATGCTTCAAGGATCAAGGGATGACAGATCTTTAGTTCGCTAATCGAGAGTGCAACGAATGAAGAGATGATACATGTAATTTCATACTTGAAATATCTTGAGCAGTATTTGTTTGACTGCAATTTTGTTAATTAAAAAAAAAAATCAAATTATAGCCCGATAAGTGCAGCAAATTCAATTGCAAAAGCAACTCATCAAAAATCTTTGCTCGAAAATGAGTGCGGCGATTACTTGAGTCTTTTAAAAGGGACATGGACACGTTTTGAACCAAAAATATTCAAAATTTTAGTATGCCAATTTTGATGTTTAAAATGCTTAAGCAAGTTATTTCTAGTGGTCAGTTGCTGAGTTACAAGTAAGATACATAGCTCACAAAATCTTTGCTATGTAAACAAGGCTCGAGCCTTGTTTATGTTTACAAAAAGATTGCTTCGTAGAAATATTCATGTTTAAAACAATATGAGATGTAGAGAAACACTAACCACTGTTTAACTGTGTTTAGAATGAACCTCTGGTTTTGAAAAAAAAAATCTGCCTTTCAAATGGAACGTTTTGGTAGCATATTCAATAATATGTAAGCAAAATCATGGCTCGGGCCTTGTTTACATAACAAAGAATTGTAAGTGCTGTATCCTCACTTGGAAGTCAACAGATGATTAAATCTTTCCTGACCATTAGAAATACCTTAGTCAAGCATTGTAACATTAAAATTGGCAATCTAAATTTGAACATTTTTTTAGTTCAGAACGTTGTTCATGCCCCTTTAAGCTTCTTCTTGCTATAATAGCAGTTCTAAAAGAAGGTCCCTGAACGGAATAATATATGGTGGAGAAAGGAAACATGAAATAATCTGACCAAAAGGACAAACAAAATCCAAAGAATAAAGAAGGAAAAAAATTTGTTACTACTAACACTCACTTATTTTTACGCTATGTCTCTCTATAATTATATTGCGCTTCCTAGCTGGTCTGCTCTTGGTTCGATTGCCTCACCGATCTTTGCAGTATTTTAAGATCTTGAAATATACGCGGATATCTGTTGTTCTTTTCTTCTTCTGGTCCACCTTCAACACTCCTGACGGAGTCGTCGGCGCCTTCCAGAAGATGAGTT
>CAJDSM010064620.1:0-11383 GCA_903981925.1 Ostrea lurida | reverse complement strand
TAAGGCGAAAAGACTTCGCGGACGTAAAAACAATTAAATAATCAATCAATCAATCATTTCATTAGTAAAATGATCCAAATTGTGTTTGGATCATTCACTATAACTATCCTTTATACGATCTAGACAGATGGAGCGGCAACAGCATCAGTTAGCAATTTGCGGAATGAAAATTTCTTTAAGGATCTCTTCGTCTTTTGTGGACTTTCTGATAACGGCATGATCTTTCCGTCCTTCTTTAGACAGTAGAGAGGAATAGCTTCTTAACGATATGTGGAATAACTGAAGGCAGTCTAATGCAGTTGGCCCATTCCTTTCTCTTTTCCTGTGGTTTACCATTTTTCTAATTTTCAGTCACTGTTAAAAAAACATTAAATTAATAAGTTAAAATGAAACTCCTTATTGATAGTGCATGATGATGGAATTGAATGGGATTTTCTTTTTTTTTTTTTTTTTTTGGTTTTATATACTATGTCTTGAAACTTACAATTATTTCATTGCGTGATCCTGAATTCTGTTTCTCTTCTCTCTGTATGCTGTCTCCCTTTCATTATAAACAATTCTCGAATAGGATCGCAATGGCAGGACTATATAAGTATAACGTAGTATAATCGAGAAAAATCGGGATATCGAACGTGTATCCACAACAGTTACCGTCACGCGCATTGATCACACACTGTTCGTTATCTTTGCTTTGCATGATGTCACATCAAGGAAAAAATCAATCATGCTATGCGCTATATTGATAATGCAAAAGCTAATATTTCAATAAGTATGACACATTGTGCTGCATACATACACATAAAAATTTAACTTGGTGTCAAATTGTTAGATTAATTATAACTTTTATCTCCTTTAAATGCTCTTTGTTTTGCTGATCTCAAAATATGCAGTATAACAATTACCAATTGTTTCCCATGGCTTCATGACACCATTATTAGGGCAGGGCCTTGATCCCGTCATGCCTTGGTATCTTCTCCAGCCTCCTTCATCAAGCTGCTGAGGTCCTGCCATTTCTTCTTTACGTCCGAGATGTTTCGGCTGGCCCTAGATGTTAACAGCATTAACTCTGAAGTGGAAATAAATAGATAAACATGTAGGCCTACATGTATATCTAATAAATCAAGTAAAAAAAATGGATAAAATTTCTTTCCTTCTCCTTTTTTATTTATTTATTTTTTAGTTTAGGAGTATCTTGAGATAAAGAAGGATGAAAAAAATATGACTAAAACTCATTAAATTCAGCAATGAAACTAAACAAGTGCGAGATCTACCGTATAAAAATACGACAAACGGGCTAAAAATAATTTTGGAAAGTTTAAACAAAGGGAAACAATTAGAAAACGGAACTGTGCAGTACAATAAATGAAATCCACCTATTTCAATGTATTTCACTTGCAACGTCTATTTTTAAATTTCTGAAATTTGGCAAGGGGGGGGGGGTACAGACACCTGCTTAAATATATCTGCGATAACCCACCATTCCAATATCTCACTCCAGCATCGGTTTTTATACGCCCGTCTTTGAACAGAAGACGTATTATGTTATGGCGTTGTCCGTCCGAAATAGTTTGTCCGGGCCATAACTCCTGAACCTCTTGTAGTATCTAAAAATGTTTCACAAGAATTGTTGCCTGGACTAAGGAAGTGTCATGACCTTGACCAAAGTTATTGGTCAAAGGTCAAGCTCACTATACACAATTATAGTTTAACATTGGCAAATAGTTTGTCGAACCATAAAACTCCTGATCCTCTTTGTAGATTTTGATAATGTTTCACAGAATTGTTGCCCTAGACCTAAGGAAGTGTCATGACCTTGAGATTCAAGGTTATTGGTCAAAGGTCAAGGTCACTACACACTTAATGGTTTAAACATGTCCGGGCAATAAGTTTTCACTGGTGCATGGATTGAATAACTGTTTCACAGAATTGTTGGGTCTAGACCCAAGGAAGTGTCTTGACCTTGAGGTCAAGATGCACATAGTAGTTTAACATTGCCCAGGTCATAACTTTTCAATGAGTCAGGGATTTCACAGATTTGTTGCCCTAAGAACTAAGGATGTGTCATGACCTTGAGCCAAGGTCACTGGTGAAAGGTCAAAATGCACATAGTGTTTTACCACTGTCTGGGCCACGACGGGCGTATATTGCCACGTTTGCGTTGCCTTGTTAGTCTCCTGAGTGAGTGAAGGGTAAATTTCCCCTTTACAAATCCTATGTTGTCGGAGACGGCCTGCGCAAGGGTCTTGATTTCCGTAGTAGTCCAGTTAGGTTTCCGTTACCATAGTTTGTTGACATACATGTTACATGTGCAGCGGCATATGTAAACACTGAAGTATATGCTCTGCGCATGAGCTCTAAATGTTGTCAAGGATGATTTCGCACGTAAGAGAAATCTTACGTGAATTCGTAAATGAAAATATTAAGATTAAGATTGCCCGTAAGATTATTGTTTCTCACATTTTCACCGTGTGAAACCGACTTTACCGATGTGAGACAGCCATGTGAGATTATTCTATCTCACAATGCTGCGACGTCATCGATTGTGTCGTCATTTGTTTTCTATGATTTACGTTACACGGTGAAGTAAAATGTTTTATATTGTTTCCTTTAAATTTCAATTTGAGGTGCTTCCTGGTGGACAGCCTTAAGTTTCTTTAGTTTACACTTACACATGTAGTGTAAACCATTTCGGGTTTGCTTTCTACCTGTCTAATTAGTTTTGCTTTAAAGTTCAAATAAAATATTGATAATTCTAAATCGTCTCAAAGCTCCTGATTTTATGATTAACAGTGAATAAAATGTGAAAAAAATAATCCTTCATTCATTTATTACGAGTGTGGGATATGGAAATTCCACCTCTGGAACAAGATTCGCCTTCTAGGATTCGGCAAAGCCTCGTCGTTCTAGACTGCGAATCTTGTCCCTTGGTGGAATTTCCTATCCCACACTCGTAATAAATGAATGAAGGATTCTATTTCGTACGAATGCGTTCGTAAAACTGACTTAGTTTGATCGTAAGAAAATCGTAACTCTAAATCTTACAGTAATTTCGTAAGACTTGTGAAAGGGGCCACTGTAATTTCCTAATAAACCTCACAAATCAAGGCCGTAACCGGGGGTGGGGGTTTGCACTGGTACATGTGCACTCCCATTTTAAAATTTAAATGCTAAAACCTCTCAGCCTCTGGGGTCTTCGCTTCCTGGACACCTTATAAATTTAGAGCCAGTCCTTGACTCGTTAGGGGCCTAAAGCAGCCCCAGGCCCCAGAAATATTAGTATTATAACTATTGAATTTCGCACCAAATTCAAATTAGGGCGGGGGGGGGGGGGGGGGGTCGCGTACCCCTGCAAAAAAGTAAGATTTTACTATGAATTGTTGCGAATAATTAGTAATTTACAGAAAATTTTCTTCTGAATTTGAAGAAAATCTGCCGAAGACGCAATTAACCCCCCCCGCCCTAATTTGAATTTGGTGCGAAATTCAATAGTTATAATACTAATATTTTGGGGGGCCTGGGGCTGCTTTAGGCCCCTAACGAGTCAAGGACTGGCTCTAAATTTATAAGGTGTCCAGGAAGCGAAGACCCCAGAGGCTGAGAGGTTTTAGCATTTAAATTTTAAAATGGGGAGTGCACATGTACCCAGTGCAACACCCCACCCCCCGGTTACGGCCTTGATTTGTGAGGTTTATATAGGAAATTACAGTGGCCCCTTTCACAAGTCTTACGAATTACTGTAAGATTTAGAGTTACGATTTTCTTACGATCAAACTTAAGTCAGTTTTACGAACGCATTCGTACGAAAATAGAATCCTTCATTCATTTATTACGAGTGTGGGATAGGGAAATTCCACCAAGGGGACAAGATTCGCAGTCTAGAACGACGAGGCTTTGCCGAATCCTAGAAGGCGAATCTTGTTCCAGAGGTGGAATTTCCATATCCCACACTCGTAATAAATGAATGAAGGATTATTTTTCTCACATTTTATTCACTGTTAATGCATAAAATCAGGAGCTTTGAGACGATTTAGAATTATCAATATCTTTATTTGAACTTTAAAGCAAAAACTAATTAGACAGGTAGAAAGCAAACCCGAAAATGGTTTACACTACATGTGTAAGTGTAAACTAAGAAACTTAAGGCTGTCCACCAGGAAGCCACCTCAAATTGAAATTTAAAGGAAACAATATAAAACATTTTACTTCACCGTGTAACGTAAATCATAGAAAACAAATGACGACACAATCGATGACGTCGCAGCATTGTGAGATAGAATAATCTCACATGGCTGTCTCACATCGGTAAAGTCGGTTTCACACGGGTGAAAATGTGAGAAACAATAATCTTACGGGCAATCTTAATCTTAATATTTTCATTTACGAATTCACGTAAGATTTCTCTTACGTGCGAAATCATCCTTGACAACATTTAGAGCTCATGCGCAGAGCATATACTTCAGTGTTTACATATGCCGTCTGCACATGTAACATGTATGTCAACAAACTATGGCTAAACGGAAACCTAACTGGACTACTACGGAAATCAAGACCCTTGCGCAGGCCGTCTCCGACAACATAGGATTGTAAAGGGGAAATTTACCCCTTCACTCACTCAGGAGACTAACAAGGCAACGCAAACGTGGCAATATACGCCCGTCGTGGCCCAGACAGTGGTAAAACCACTATGTGCATTTTGACCTTTCACCAGTGACCTTGGCTCAAGGTCATGACACATCCTTAGTTCTAGGGCAACAAATCTGTGAAATCCCTGCACTCATTGAAAGTTATGACCTGGCAATGTTAAACTACTATGTGCATCTTGACCTCAAGGTCAAGACACTTCCTTGGGTCTAGACCCAACAATTCTGTGAAACATTATTCCAATCCATGCACTCAGTGAAAACTTATTGCCCGGACAATGTTTAAACCATTAAGTGTGTAGTGACCTTGACCTTTGACCAATAACCTTGAATAAGGTCATGACACTTCCTTAGGTCTAGGGCAACAATTCTGTGAAACATTATTCAAATCTACAAAGAGGATCAGGAGTTATGGTTCGGACAAACTATTTGCCAATGTTAAACTATAATTGTGTATAGTGAGCTTGACCTTTGACCAATAACTTTGGTCAAGGTCATGACACTTCCTTAGGTCCAGGCAACAATTCTGTGAAACATTGTTTAGATCTACAAAGGTTCAGGAGTTATGGCCCGGACAAACTATTTTCGCGTGACAAACGCCATAACATAATACGTCTTCTGTTCAAAGACGGGCGTATAAAAACCGATGCTGGAGTGAGATATTGGAATGGTGGGTTATCGCAGATATATTTTAAGCAGGAGTCTGTACCCCCCCCCCCCTTGCCAAATTTCAGAAATTTAAAAATAGACGTTGCAAGTGAAATACATTGAAATAGGTGGATTTCATTTATTGTACTGCACCGTTCCGTTTTCTAATTGTTTCCCTTTGTTTAACTTTCCAAAATTATTTTTAGCCCGTTTGTCGTTTTTTATACGGTTAGATCTCGCACTTGTTTTAGTTTCATGCTGAATTTAATGAGTTTTAGTCAATTTTATTTCATCCTTCTTTATCTCAAGATACTCCTAAACTAAAAAATAAATAAATAAAAAGGAGAAGAAAGAAATTTTATCCATTTTTTTTTTACTTGATTTATTACGATATACATGTAGGCCTACATGTTTATCTATTTATTTCCACTTCAGAGTTAATGCTGTTAACATCTAGGGCCAGCCGAAACATCTCGGACGTAAAGAAGAAATGGCAGGACCTCAGCAGCTTGATGAAGGAGGCTGAGAGAAGATACCAAGGCATGACGGGATCAAGGCCCTGCCCTAGATAATGGTGTCATGAAGCCATGGGAACAATTGGTAATTGTTATACTGCATTTTTGAGATCAGCAAAACAAAGAGCATTTAAAGGAGATAAAAGTTTATAATTAATCTAACAATTTGACACCAAGTTAAATTTTTATGTGTATGTATGCAGCACATGTGTCATACTTATTGAAATATAGCTTTTGCATATCATATAGCGCATAGCAGATTGATTTTTTCCTTGATGATGACATCATGCAAAAGCAAAGATAACGAACAGTGTGTGATCAATGCGCGTGACGTAACTGTTGTTGGATACACGTTCGATATCCCGATTTTTCTCGATATACTACGGTTATAACTTATATAGTCCTGCCATTTGCGATCTATTCGAGAATTGTTTATAATGAAAGGGAGACAGCATACAGAGAGAAGAAAACAGAATTCAGGAGTCACGCAACTGAATATTGTATAGTTTTCAAGACTAAGTATATATAATACCAAAAAAAAAAAAAAAAAAAAAAAAAAAATCCCCATTAATCCATCATCAATGCACTAATCAATCAGGAGTTTCATTTTAATACTTATTATTTAATTTATTTTTTAACAGTGAACTGAAAATTAAAGAGAAAATGGTAAACCACAGGAAAGAGAGAAGAATGGGCCAACTGAATTAAGACTGCCTTCAGTTTTCCACATTCCGGTGAAACCTTTCCTCTCTACTGTCAAAGAAGGACGGAAAATCATGCCGTTATCAAAAGTGTCCACAAAAGACGAAGAAGTCCTAAAGAAATTTCATTCCGAAATTGGCCTAACTGATGCCTTGCCGTCCATCTGTCTAGGATGTAAAAGGATAGTTATAGTGAATGATCAAACTTTCGGATCATTTACTAATGAAATGATTGATTGATTGATTATTTATTGTTTTACGTCCCACCGAGAATATTTCACTCATATGGAGACGTCACCAATGCCGGTGAAGGGCTGCAAAATTTTGGCCTATGCTCGGCACTCAGGGCCTTTGAGCAGGAAGGGATCTTTTTCGTGCCACACCTGCTGTGACACGGGGCCTCGGTTTTGTCAGTCTCATCCGAATGACCGCCCCATTCAGTCGCCTCTTACGACACGCAAGGGGATGCTGGGGACCTATTCTAACCCGGACCCCCACGGGTACTAATGAAATAAGTTGGGTTTTTTCTTATAAACTATTTATAAGCACAAACACTAATACAGGAAGAGCTCTAATTACATGTATTTCGAAGATAAAGAAGAGTAGAGTATACGTAAATTAATATAAATGCCGAGATTTTTTGAGACTGATAGTAGT
This sequence comes from Ostrea lurida, assembly GCA_903981925.1. Taxonomy (NCBI): domain Eukaryota; kingdom Metazoa; phylum Mollusca; class Bivalvia; order Ostreida; family Ostreidae; genus Ostrea; species Ostrea lurida. The sequence goes on along the minus strand of CAJDSM010064620.1, from coordinate 4,222 downwards.
TCGGATAAATTGTCTTGAACATAACCGACTTTAGCTTTGTCCGACCGCCACCGCCCATGCTTCGAAGCTGCGGCCAAAGTAGCGCCACCCGGTATCAAACTGTGCTATATTTAAACTAAGTCATCTTTTGAAAAGCATCCAAAATTATTTCTCTAGCCCTTGTGTAATTAACAAATCGGTAGATTGTCTGATCTGAATTTGTAAGTATTAGATTTTTTACAACTGGACAAAGATCTAAACAAGTACTGAGAAGCTTGCATATCAGCATTTGACAATACCAAGTACATATACTTTTCTAACATGCTATCAGAATGTGTTTCAATAATATATACTTTGCGCCCAGTGTTACAGATTCTTAAAAACTCTAAAGAGCTTTTGGATAACCTAAAATCACCAGAATTTTCAAAAATTGACCTGCATCAAAAAACGTATGATTTCTCCAATCTTACACCAACGATTCTTCACGATAAATTAAAACTAGGCTTTTATCAGATTATAAGATAATTGCTATTTTAAACAAAAACGGCACCGAAAATTCATTTTAGTCGTTGGGAAACAGAGACTACATATTTGTGGCTTTGAAAAAAACAGCGCTGCGTGATAAATGGCCACACACAAAAGTATTTGAACACTGAAGGGTGAAATTTGGAGAGGCAATGTCGATGAGGTTATCTATATACGATAATGTTTATGTAAGGTACTTTGGAGAACAGTAGGAGCGTGCTGTTACCAAGTAACGGAAAATCGCGTAGGTATTCCTATGGGCCAACTAAATTGTGCCCCTTATTGGCAGGACTTTATTTTTGTTCATTATCAAATGATAGCAGAGATATTGTAATCAGGGAACGAAATGGTCTACAGGGACATATAAAACAAAAATATTGCCGTGTCCTTCAACCTTACATAGAGGTATATGAGAATCAGAGTGCTATAAGTTGAACAATCTCATTTTCACAATTTATGCCATTTGATTATATCCCGAAGAATACGAGCGAATAAAGAAGGACACAACAAATACTCACATGATTGCTGTCAATATTTGGATTCTTTACTTAGTAACATTACGTGCTAATGGCAGACTGACAACTACATTATATGGACTAAGCCGTGATACTGTTTGACTTTGTGCAAATCGTCAACTTCTCCCTTTTCGATGGTAGTGAATTGACCACTATCACCTGCTTATGGGTGTGTAGATATAGGTCCAGTTGACTTCGAAATGAGCACGAGGAAGGAGCAATTGCTAGCTTGCGTCATAGAGCGAGCGAAATCGCTTTTTTCATATGGTACGGCACAGGTGCGCTAATCTACTTAATCAAATAAGTTGATTGATGATAGCTGTGCATGGTGGACTTATTATACGATGCGCTAGCTCACGGAGTTTAAAATCAGATTAGATTGAAGTCAGCAGGATTTGCACTATCAGGGTCGCATAATATATGCCTTGGTTTGCGATTAATTAACTTTCACTAGAAGATCATATGGCGTCTGAGCTGATGTGATAATTCAGCGACCTTAGTGTTAGATAATCTGTCAATTGGGATGATGTCATTACTGTAGCGATGTTGGTGGACGACGGAGTACGAGTTTCGTCGTTTACAGTTAGATAGGATTATGAATCGGAGCTACAGAAGGGGGCTACGGCGGTCGTGACCGGCAGCAGAGAGAGATCTTTACTACGTGTTATCATCGGTATAGGAGCACCCAGGTCTAAGAAGCCTATGTCGCATTTGTTGTAAGCGGAGTGAAGGGGTGTATAGGATTGGCCAGATACTGCTACACTCGATCTATTGGTAAGAGAGATCGTTTATTTTGGGATAGGTTATGGATCTAACGCGGGGGTTTCTGCCTTAGCAGGAACCAGAGTGTGTAATTGGCTGTGTGTCTGTATGAATTAAGACATTAGGATCTTGCTAATAAATTGAATTTAAACAAATGTTCATGGAATGCAAGCACAACTCAACATAGATGATTAAGTCCTAACTGTAAGTATGGAAGGCATAGTTATGTCTGGTTAAGCGTGAGTCTAGAGTGATGATAAGCATTTGCTGATAGAATCAAAGCCTGAGCCAAAATATTGTAGGATGATTTATTAAGTTGGCTATGACCAACATTGCCAGGATCAATCATCATAAGCTGTAGAGAAATTTTAAGCAATTAATCTGGGAATCGATAAAGAAATGCGCACTTATACAGTTGTATTGATAGTGATAAGTGCATATTGAGTGATCAGTATGCTAGGAGAGCATTAAAGTTTATGGACAAAATGCCATGTGTATTTCAACATGAAGAGAGATCTGTCTATCACGGGTAAGTGTCAGGTGGATTTTGCCTTTCAGAATTATATACGAAGCTAAGACGCAGAATGCATGACTCGAAACAAATTCATTAGATTGGGTATATGTATAGTTTTTTATCATTGATAGGGAGATGATTCAAAGTACAATATAATCTCCGTATCTTTGTGTGCATATTTGTGAGACTCGAGTCAAAGTTGGCGACAACATGCTCTTTCCATTTGAGCAAGTAAACTCGTGTGTGATCCAGAAATGCATTGGTACTGTGTCCTTCAAGGACTACAATTTTTGACACCAATTGAGTGGAGGAAATGGTACTTTATATCTGTGAGTAATGTGCATTAGTAAATGCTATAGTCAAAGTGTAGGCAGACTAGCAAGTGTACCGATAATTTGTTAATACAAGGTGGTAAGTATGCACCTGTGTATATATTTTAAGATTTACTTTCTAAAAGGTGGTATTAGAAGGGTTAGATTTCAAGAACCTTTTATGATAGGATAAAAATATAATTGGGCCCTATCTGGTTTAATGATAGTAGCACGATCGTACTATTAGTTTCTTTTAATTATTTATGAATGTGAATTGAATTATAACATAATAGTGCATGTGAATGGCTGGTTGTATGATGTAAAAAGTTCTAAGAGTAGAGAATTCAAGGATTCGTATAGTTTATTACAATGTAATCTATTTGTAGATATATAGTGGTAATGGAGAAAGGGGGAGGCTAAGTTATTAATTAAGCATATCCTGTATATCACTACTATTACAGATTTATTAATCTATGCTGTGGAAAAATGTACACAAAGAAATAGTAGTAAAATTTTTATGGAAAATCTATCTGTTCATATTGGTCGAGGAGAGAAAGGCTGTCGTCCCGTGGATTTCTGTTTGTGTTTTAGGAATGATTAAGGGTATTATGTAAAGGTATTTGAGAGTGAACTCAGAAAGAAAGTAGGAGAAAGAATTAGATGATACTAAGAGAGACGTCTCATAAGTTCCTATAAATGTTTAGAAATTGAATTTCTCTGTATAGCGAGCAATGGTTAGTTCGCGTGTTAGACAGCATCTTGTATCACAAAGGTGAATAAGGGAACGAAGGGCTTCTAACTAGGCAACCCATGGGGTCGAGCGAACACAATAGATGTATGTGGTAAAAGCAGATAAAGTTCAAAATGAGTGGAGTTTTGACCTTTGAAAATCAATTAGGGTTCCCCTCTCTCAAATGGGCCACAATTTGTGAAAGGTTGATGATTTTGTTGATGAAGTGTCTTGCGTGTTAGGTAGTTTTGGTTGGCAACGTAGGAGAAATCACTACCAGCCACAGCAAAATTTGTGTAAGCCTAAATAGTACACTATGATAGTGAGCTTGAAACCGTCAGAAGGAGGAGTTTTGCGATACCTTCTTCCCCATAGGGGCACACTTTTGTGGAAGAGTTTGAGTGAATTTCTTGATGAATGCCCGTTCTGCTTCATATCGATTGTTCACAAGGAGAGTTTGTGATGTGATCGAAATGGAGTCAAGTATGTGGACCGGACTATGGGATCCTTTGCAAAATCTAATAGGGTGTTCAAATTGTCTCTGAGCCCATCAGAACAGAAATTGTTGTGAAAGGTATTGATGATGTGTCGATGAATGAATGCACCTTGCTTTCTATCTTGTTCACAAAGGATTTTTGGGCTAAGAGTACAAATACGTGAGCCCGACTTGAAAGTGGAAAAAGAAATCCAAATAGGGTTTACCGCGTGCTCTCCACGGGCAAGCATTTTAGTACAGGAAGGTTTGACTGAGTTCTCTGGAGTGAAAGATGCCTTTCGCTCTCTTGTCTTGTTCCACAAGGCATTATATTGTGGCAGAGAAGTGAAGTAAGTGAATTTGTAACCTGTTGGGAAGGAAATCAGATTAGGGTCATTCTATACGTCCCTC
>CAJDSM010064610.1:0-19725 GCA_903981925.1 Ostrea lurida | reverse complement strand
GGATAACTGAGTTAAAAAGGCCAACAAAACTAAACTTAGCTTCGTTGTGGTTAACTACATAATTATGGAGATAACTCTTCACATCAAATCGGATAAGTAGATTATCTGTTGGAAATCGACGAAGAATGAGGTAAAATTTCATCCACAGTCATAAATATGCAAAAATTTATAAGTTGAACTTTAATAAAATGTTATTGTGACAATACGAGTTCTTTTAAGAGTTTTATTATGACCATATCACATGAATCATCCGTATAAAAATTCTTAACTTCAGCAATATCTCACGCAAGCAGGCTTCCATCACGTTGATAATTGCAAATTGTGATATTTCCTATAATGCTCATAATATTAGGCGTCAAGCCACAGCATTAGATCACTGTTCCATATGATTAAGCTGATTCCTGGAACACCTAAGTGTTTTAATCAAAGTAAACGCCTAATACTGCAATTATTACGTAGGTAATAATAGAAGATTTACCATTGTTTTGTATATTTTTCATTGTTGGATTAGTTGATTGTATTAATTTACACTGTTTAATATAGTTAAGTTTATGTTAAAGTATTTAGTTTTAGTGTTTTTTTTTTTTAGAAAACATAGATCATGTAAAGCAGTACGACAATTTTAAAAATATTTATCAATCAATGCTTCGAATTAAAACATATTAAACTTAGTTAAATATATCAAAGAAAGTAATACAATTTAAACATGTAACAAACATTAAAAACCGCAGCGGCGCTTTCACAAGCTTAGCAGGTCGTGTCGCCGCAGCTCTAAACGCGCTATCAAAATCCTGGGAGAACATGTGGTAGTAGGATCGTCATTTTTACCGAACTTTAAGATCTCCTTATAAAGTAGCATACATGTGAGCAAAGCTCTCGTATTCTAACATTGAAATGTATTATTAGTTTCTTTACAAAGATTGAGCACCACAGCTGTGTACATGCTGGACTAAAAACATTGTGTTTACTTTCCAGGCTTCTGCAACCATCGAGCTCTACTACCTACATTCACAAATGCCACCACGAAGGGACGCCCCGTATATGGCATAATCGCGCTCATGCCCCCTATAGAAACTGTAGGCAGTTAACTACTGCCCCCCATCCTAGCCAATCTGTTGGGTCTCACTGTGCTCAGCCTGGGTTTGTGGTTCAGTATAAGCTGCTATCTACCACCGGTTCTACTGTGGTCCACTTTCACTGTTGCCGTCACCTGAGGCCCATGACTACACACAAGAACGAAGTGTCATAATATGAATTTATCAATTGTGAAAGACAGGTAGAATTTGAAAGTCACTACAGGATTGTGTCTCGATAAAGGTTTAAAATTTCTATTTCTGTTGATAGGTTTATTAAACAACTTGAGTTTCTTTGCATCTTGGAACGCCTCCATGGACGGAACAATAAATTCGGGGCCGTAAGGGCTTACCAGGACACATTCTCCTACCTGACTCAGCCCTCTGTTCACAGATCCCCAGGAGTCCCCTCTAATAAAGTCAGATTTAGCGGGCCACACTTAACAAAAAGAATTATATTTGCATTATCCCGCCCAAGGTGTTTGTGGAGCTTAGTTATCGGCAGTGTTTGGATCAATTAGTCATATTTAATAAGTACAAGTTATTAACATATATTTTTTTGTTTTTCACTGAAATTTTGTGCTTACCTACTTTTTTTGTATTAATTGATGGATGACTTTGAGGATATGTAGTCTTCAAATATAGAATAGTAACTGCCCTCACAGGAAATATGAAAAAGTTGTCGCAATTTATTGTATTATAGATGGAATGTCACACCCAAGAAATGCTTTATTCTTGTTGCTTTCAATTTTGTTAGCACCATGTTAAGTTTATCAATTTATGGATACATGTATATAAAATATATATAATATATATATATCAGAATGTGTGTTGCATCTTTATAACATTAATACAGTAAGTTTTTTCAAGCACTTGCCAGTTAGTTTGGCTCATTGTATATAATGTATGATTCCTGTTTTCAGCATCATAACCAGAATAATATGTCTTTTCATTCCTATAAATAGCCCACGAGGTGGGAATCTGCCCGTAAAATGGTTAAAAATTAAAATCAAATCAAGAAATATATTTCTGCAAAAATATAGACCTTATTAGTTTATCAGGTATAAAAGTTTTGAGCTTTAATGCATTGTTGTATCTAAAGATTTAAGCCCAAACATCATAAAATCAGTCAAAATCAATAATTTGCTTAAAATCACCACAATTTTTGGATAATAAAAACGAAAATAGTCGTTGTAGAGCACAACTTGGACCAAGTAAGATCCTATAAAAATTTGAACCTCTTGGCATCATATTTAACTACAAAAAATAAAATTGCCAGCCTGGCTCTATTAACAAATTTTCGTTTTATAACAAATAAATTGACGATTTTAAGCAATTCTGCATTTTATTATATTCTGATGTTGGCATTGAACTTAATACACCTATGTAAATCCAAAAAATTTACCCACCCTTGATAAAACTATCTATACATGGCTATTCATTTTGGCAGAAAATAAATTTCTTGAAATTTCCACTTTAAATTTTTACCAATTTTCAGCGATTCCACCCTCGTGGGGCTACTCCTTTACACATCATCAAGAAATAATCAACCTATGATAAATCTATTTTCTTTTTGGTCTCAGGATTTAGTCTTTAAAAACATTTGTTATAGTTAGTATTAATGTCTCCCTTTAGTCTTACTGTTTAGACAATCTTGTTCCCTCATTGGCTTTTATATATTGGAAAGGCTATGTTATTGATCATACGCGTATGCTGTGTCCATGCTTGAGCTAGCATAGAGTCCAAGTTTGTTTGTATGTTTATTGGTTGGCAAATATGTAGTTGTTTGTGATGAATTTAATCAATAATACATAGTCCATATCCATATAATTGTTTGTCATTCTATGGATAGCGGCAAAACAAAACTGAAAGACAAAAACATGATTTAGAATTATATTTAGAGACAGCATATGCAGACATGCATTGGCATAAATATTTACAAGGATAGATGCAATTATTTTGTAGTCCTTCAAGGTTTGCTTTCTTGATCTTCAGGATTCCTATATACAGAACATGTGTTTGGCGGGCTCCAATTGGTAGAGCCTCGCTCGTGATCGGGAGTCTGCGTCAAGTCCCGTGCTCAGCACCGCTGCGTCAAACACTAGACGTTAATAATCTAGTGTGATTGCTCCTCGCCAAGAGCTCGGCATTTATAAATAATAATTGCTTATTTAATAGTCAGACAATAAGATCAACAAATAACATAAATTACTGACTTCACATATTGTGGGGGGGGGTGGGTCAGTTTAGGGAATCACCTGGTCTTTCGGAGTATACCTTAAAAAACGGAATTTCAGTCCGTGTTCGCATGCATATGTGTGGCACACAAACGAAACCCCACTCTAAAAGCCCTAGAACGGTCTATCGTTATAAGAAACAGAGTCTTCCACCGAGCTCACAGTTACAATATCTCTAACTACTTAATATGCCATGTAGTGCTAGATGTCAAATTGCAGCCCGGTTCACCGTAATGGTGACGTTCAATATGATGATATCTCAATGGACAAAGACAAACAATTCAATCAATCATTATTAAATGTCGTTGTCGTGTTATCCCATATAAAATTCACATTTATGCTAGTGTTATTTGGTATGGAACTATTTCTATCTCCGTAGATCACAAAGCGAGCATTCATGATCACAACAACAAAAGAATGCATTTAATAAAGTTTCAATGTGATGTACAGTACTTTATACCGTGTAAGTGCCTTATGGTTTCACTATTTTCAAAGACTTGACAGAAGTATATACGCATTTTGTGGTTTAACAAAATGTTGAGAAACAAATGCCCCCATGGTGCAAATTCAAAATGGCTATTATTGAGAATGGTGCTTTAATACAAGCAAAGACTAATCATAAACAAGAAAGGACAAAAATTCATTTCATATATTAGTTCAATGAACAAAATACAAATTATTGACAAATCTTTAGCAGTTATTGAATTGGCCTATCTAAATTGACCTGTTGCTTTGGCGACGTGACCCAAAATTATTAGGGATTCATTACTTTCAAGGAAACACTGTACCCAGTTCTGGTCTGATAATCAAGCGAAAGGGGTCAAGAGATATTGAGCGGACAAAGCATTTGGTATTAAGAGCATTGATTCGACCTTGACCTTTTGAGTTGTACCTGAAATCAACTAGAGCGATCTCACTCTTAGAGGGACAATCCCTAGTCCAGTTGTGTATCAAGCAAATTGGTCAAAATATTGAATGACACAATATCTAACAGACTGACCACTGAATCCTTGACCTTAGACCATGTGACCTGAGAAATCAATAGGATCACTATCTCTAAGGGACCTGTTACAAGTTTGGTTATATCAAGCAAAGGTGGTCATAAAGATTTGAGGGACAGCATCATGAAGTCTAGCAGACTTACCCACTCTGACCTGACCTTAAGACCTGTGACCTGAAAATCAATAGGGATCCATCTACTCTCTTAAGTGCAACCCATTCAGTTTGTTGAATCAGCCAAAGGGGTCAAAAGATATGAGCGGACGACAATAGTTTTACTACACTGAACCACTGACCTTACGCTTGCTGACAGTGTGACCGAAAACCTAATAGGATCATCTTACTCTTAAGGCTATTCCCTGTACCAAGTTTGGTTTGAAATCAGAGCAAAAGTCAAAATATGTTGAAGTGGACAACACATAGTCTACAGATCTGACCCTTGACCCTTCGAGCCATGGACCTAATAATCAAATAGGGATATCTCTCATCTAAAGTGCACTCCCTGTACAAGTTTGGTGATCAAGCAAGGAGCACAAGATATTGAGCGGACAGCACTAATAGTCTAATGATGTGCACACTTGACCTGACCTTGACGCATGTGACCTGAAAAATCAATAGACATTTACTTTCTAAAGGCAACCCCTGTACCAAGTGGGTTAGATATACGCAAAGGGGCTCAAAGCATATTGAGGGCGCAACACATGGCTACAGACCGACAGTCTAGCACACTGCCTTTGAACCTTGACCGTGTCGACATGTGACCTGAAATACAAGCTAGGAATCATCCCTACATCTTAAGGCACCCGCCTGGTACACAAGTTGTGGTTGATATTACATAGCAAAAGGTCAAAAGATATTGAGCGTAAACATTAGGTCTCAGACCGCGACATACCGACCCGATCGATATACCGACCGATCGAAGTGCAAACATATTTCCCCTCTTTTATCAAAGGGGGGCATAAAAATGCAACACATAGTCTACTAAGGAAAGCATACAGAAACCATACGAAAATATGTCAAAACATGCGTTTAAAGAAATATTTCAATAATGAACTATTGTATTTATTGTTTGATGTCCAAGAGTCCAGAAGACGACTTTAAATATTACAATTTCCATTTATATGAGCCACAGGCGCTTGTTTCTGTAAATAAGCCATGACGTCTGTATACTGATTTGTTAGTAGTAGTATACCGATGTCTTGTACATAATCTCGTGCAAGAATCCTTGTTCGGGCCCCTCTTGCCCAAAATTTGGTTTTAATAACGTACATGTAAGTCTGCACAAGAATTTGATAAAAAGCTAAGAGCATAACAAATATGCCCATCCCCTCCCGTGCAATTTTGAAAATGTTTTGATGGACAGTATCACCTTATGTCCAGTTTGACCTTTGACCACATGACCTTAAAATCAATAGGATGTAGCATTGCATTAAATATGAATAGGCGAAGTTAACATCGTGTCAATCGTAATCGTAATCCCAAAAAAACATTTCTCCAGTATAAGAATATTCATATGTAAATAAAATAAGCATTCATTACAAGCATGGTCTAGCATTCCCTTCTAGCCCCAAGCCCATGGATTAGTCGTCGCAGCTCATAGGTACTGAGTTTGCTTTGTAATGGGGAGGCCATAAGTTTGGCCCCATGGTCACTTCAAACCGATTTACGATGTAAACATAGGTAGTGATCGCTCCTTCACAAAATGCTTAGCAATTGTGTCTTTCGGTATGACCTTTAAAACCATTAAATAACTCTTCCGTAAGTCATAGGTCTAAATTAGTGGTACTACACCTACAACTGGTGACGTCTCAATATGAAGGCTAAGATAACGAACACTGTTAAATCTCGTAAGACAAGAGTTGGGCAAACGCGGACCCTTGAACAGACCAGAGGTAGATCAGGTGCCTAGGAGGAGTAAACATCCCCTGTCGACCGGTCACATCATGAGTCCATTGTCTTGATCAAGTAAACGGTGTAATCCGTAGTCAAAATCAGTGTATGGCAGGCCATCTGAGTGAAAGTTTCGATAAATTGTGGTATCAGTGGAATGTCTTTGACTTGTCTTATCATTCTGCGATTTGTCGTATCGATAGGTTGTCGAAGCTATGGGTTTTTCCCGATGAGTTGTCATTGACCCGATTGTGGTCAAGTTTGACCTGTGGACTTTGGTTAGTTGGTTCTTTAACGTCTCGTCGAGAATTTTTCAATATTATATACAATATTATATTATACAATATGATATTTTATAATATGATTTTATCTAATTTGATATTATATAATATCACATAATATCATATGCTATATCATGTTATATCATATTATAATAGATAATCATATTGTATATATAATATATCACACAATATAGATATTATTAGTTATATGGATTCTTGGCAGGGTAAATGGACTCGTATTCCCTGTCAAAATTTATATTCTTCCGAGCCGCCAGTCGAGGGAGAATATATACTTTGACAGGGAATATGAGTCCATATACCCTGCCAAGAATCCATATAACGAATATGTACTACTGCAGAGGGAACAATGTGAAAATCCAACAATCAAAGATATGGAAGTGACAGAGCCCTGGAAAACAAAACAAACAGGAAAGTTGAGTGATGAAAATCTTAATTTATTACAACATTTATCCAGCATTTCAACTAATAACTTTAAAGAAGATTTCAACATTGTATTTAATGTGCAAAAAGTTGTGAAATCTAGGCATGTTGCGTTTATCATATGATGCAATCGTCTTGAACTATGACGTCACAAACGGTAAATTGTTTACAAACACGCAACCGTTTTCTTGTTATTACGTCATGAGCGGAGTTTTGATAATAATTATTAAAGTAAGTAAATGTAATTTTACAAACAATTTTTGACAATACTAAAAAAAGTAACAATTCATTTACGAAGCGGTTAACTATGGAAGCCATTTTGTATCCCATCTATATGGCCTCATGTTCCCGGCTTGTCGTCCAATCAAATACCTGCATTTTTCTTTGCAGTAGTACATTATGATAATTTTTTAAATGTTGTGTAAATATGGTAAAGTGTAACAGATGAAAATCCTGTGGGCTAAAGTAAAGTATAAATATAATAATGGTGCCAAATAAAGGTGTCCTTTTTAATTCTTTTCTTACTATACAGCACTATGTATGAGACCTCTGACTTCATTCCACCCTATACAGCACTATGTAAGAGTCCCGCGACTTCATTCCACCGGCCTGACCCTATACAGCACTATGTATGAGGCCCGTGACTTCATGTACACTATACAGCACTACTAGTAAATGTACATGTATGAGGCCCGTGACTTCATCCCACCCTATACAGTACTATGTATTAGAGTCGCCGTGACTTCACTACACCCTATACAGCACTATGTCTGAGGCCCGTGGCTTCATTCCACCCTATACAGTACTATGTAAAGAGTCCCGTGACTTTCATCTACACCCTATACAGCACTATGTATCAGGCCCGTGACTTCATCCACCTATACAAGCACTATGTATGAGGCCCCGTGACTTCATCCCACCTATACAGTTACTGATGTAAGAGTCCGTGACTTCATCTACACCCTATAAGCACTTTGTATGAGGCCCGTGATTTCATTCCACCCTATACAGCACTATGTTATGAAGGCCCGTGACTTTCATTCCACCCTATACAGCACTATGTATGAGGCCCGTGACTTCATTCCACCCTATACAGTACTATGTAAGAGTCCGTGACTTCATCTACACCCTATACAGCACTATGTATGAGGCCCGTGATTTCATTCCACCCTATACAGTACTATGTAAGAGTACGTGACTTCATCTACACCCTATACAGCACTATGTATGAGGCCCGTGACTTCATTCCACCCTTATAACAGCACTATGTATGAGGCCCGGTGACTTCACATTCCACCCTATATAGCACTGTGTATGAGGCCCGTCACTTCATTCCAGCTACCTGCAACATGTATGTGTCAAAATAATAAACATCGACACGTTTGGGAAATGATTTAGTTGACTGTATTTAGCGGACAATGTTTGATGATTCCAGACCTCATAAATCTCCTTGATTAAGGGTACTGTAACCTACCTTGAGTCTGACACGACACACTGTCTCCTACAGACAAATTAACTGACAACTGACAAATCAACTGACAAACGTACAATTTCATAATTCTAGCTCTTGAATAATCCAATTTATAGCCAAAGAACGAAAAGCAATAGATGCCTTCACCGTACTATATTTACATTAACTAAATATTTTCTCTTATACAAAATGCATTTCTTTCGAAATTGACATTGCGTTCATCACCCAAAAAATTCACGTTTGTTGCAAATTATATCATATAAAACACAACATGATATAAATATACACATCATGATAGGGCAATATCCATATCATGATACATAATACAGAGATATGATAATAAATATACACAGTCATGAATAGCAATATCCACATCATGATAGCAATAACCACATCATCGATACCAATATCAGATTCATGATATAAACTATAACATATCATGATAGCAAATGCCATATCATTATAGCCAATATTACAGATGCATGTTGATATAATATCACCATCATGATACGCAATAGTATCACATGCATGATAGGCAATGAAGGCCACAATCATGATAGCCAATGATAGCAGTTGCATGATAAATTAGAATCATGATACACACATCATGATACCAATAAGCACATCATGATACCAATAAGCACATCATGATACCATTATACACATCATGATATAAATATATATATACATCATGATATGAATATACACATCATGATACCAATATACACATCATGATATAAGTATACATAATTATCATGATACCAATATACATATCATGATACCAATATACAGATCATTATACCAATATATAGATCATGATATAAATATACACATCATGATACCAATATACACATCATGATATAAGTATACATAATTATCATGATACCAATATACATATCATGATACCAATATACAGATCATTATACCAATATATAGATCATGATATAAATATACACATCATGATACCAATATACACATCATGATATAAGTATACATAATTATCATGATACCAATATACATATCATGATACCATCATGATACCAATATACACATCATTATATAAATATACATATCATGATACCTATATACGCATCATGATATAAATATATAAATCATGATACAAATATACACATCGTATATTAAATATACACATCATGTTATGAATACATGTATACACATCATGATATGAATATGCGATATATATTATTAGTACAGTTACTTGATCCGTAGAGTTGGATTATGTCTTGTTGATAGGCTCAGATTATTAGATCACATAAAGTATCGAATTATATAATATCATTTTTTATGTAGACACAGGTTTCACTGCATACTCGTCATGATGACAAGCTGTTCAACTTAAACCGACTCCGTGCCAAAACCAAAATCACCCGTATCCTCCTCAGAGATATGCTGTTAGCTGATGATGCCGCTTTTGCAAGCCACACTCATGATGATCTCCACATGGACAACTTCTCCAAAGCTTGTAATGACTTCGTTCTCACAATCAGCATCCAGAAAACAGAGGTCATAGGACAGGATATCCGAACTCCACCTTCCATCTCAATCAATGGCGCGCCACTAGCAGTTGTTAGCAAGTTCAAGTACCTGGGCTCTCACATCTCCGACAATCTTTCACTTGATGTTGAGATCAATGCCTGCATTGGCAAGGCTGCTGCTGTGGTGTCGAAGCTGACAAAGAAAGTGTGGGATAACAAGAACCTGACACTAAACACAAAGCTTAAGATTTATCAAGCCTGCGTCCTAAGCACAAAGCTATTTGGAAGCGAAACATGGACGACATATGCTAGACTTAATGTGTTCCACATGCGGTGTCTGCGAAGAATCTTGGGCCTCACCTGGAAGGAAAAGGTTACCAACTCCGATGTTCTCAGCAAGACAAAATCATACACTGTCTTTGCAATGCTCAGCCAATGACACCTACGGTGGCTTGGACATGTACGACGCATAGAAAAAGGTCGTCTACCAAAGAATCTGTTGTACGGTCAGCTAGAACTTAGTACACGTCAGCAAGCCCGCCCCCATCTCAGATACAAAGACTCCTGTAAAAGGGACCTCCATTCAGCAAACATCGATATTGACACATGGGAGGACACAGCAGCAGATCTCCCATCTTGATAGCACGCTGTTCTCAAAGGAGTAAGGGAGGTGGACGCTTGACGTTGCCAGGTACAGAGAGAGAAGAGAGAAAAACGCCCGGCAGGAGGTCCCCAGAGTACCAAAGATTGTACAATCTTCATCTGCGATGTTTGCAACAAGGACTACCACTCAAGAATCGGGTTACATAGTCATCACAGACGTTGCTCAAGAACCGCTTAAGGGCGCAATCCATCGTCTTCATAGACGGACTGAGGCCGATGAATCACTGCATAAGTGAATGCACCCAGTAAGTTTCTCATACCCTGTTTCATCACCCGAATTTGATTGATACACAAACTAGGTAAGTGATACGAAATTAGGGAGTAATTAAATACATGGAATTCCTTTTATATCACGTTATTTCGTTGTTTTTAGGTAACATAGCAAGGACATTACTTGCAAATATAACATTGTTTTAGGTTCCACATTCGTAAAACATTGCTTTCGGTAGTATTATGTATTTTCTACATTTAAAGATTTAAAGAAAAGCCGTTTTTAATACATTTAATCATAATATTATTAAATGTATTAAAAACGGCCGCACCGTCAGTAGGAAATATTATTTCACACTGACGGTGTGGCCACTCTGTCCCAGATCGCCATTCAAAGTTCCACCAAATGCACCTCCTACACAGAAGAGCTCGATACCGGCATATTATGTGCATCCTTGAGGCAAATGTCCATTGTCAGCATCACTTGAAATTGTTGATAGAAAAATGAAAATGCAAAAAGTTATATTTGCTGTATATATTAGGGATGTTACACTGTTATAGTTTACTTGCATCAAATTACGTGTAGTACCACTATGTCAAAGAAAGCATGCATCCAGAGCAATACCACTGATCAGAGCAGATGTAAATCATGTTATATGTTTTATCAATATACATGTACATGTATATTATGATATTTGCCATTTTAGATTGTGATGCAAGAGATGGTTCGCTTCATTCTCAAATCACACTCTGAATATTGATATCAAATTCAAGGATAACCACACCTGTGAGTCACTGTAATTAGTGTGGTATACCTAAGTAGATATCTACTCTAATATAGTATATATTGATATACCTATAAAATGCATTCTGGTCTAAAGTATTCCTGAAGACTTTATAATGCTAGTGAGGTCCATAACTGGATTATCAAACCAATAAATAAACACTATAAACAAAGTTTTTCATAAAAAAAAACCCCCAAAACATAAATATGTACATGTATACACATAATGTCCAACTTTACAAAAATCATTAAACTGAATACCTTTGCTAAACGAATGAATTTTGCGTATTTTTTTTTTTTTAGATAATGCAGATCTGGAGACATTCATGTGTAGTGAGAACAAAAAGCTTTGTATTGATTGGAATTGTAAAATGTATGGTACTCATAAATATTACTTTTAACTTTGAAAATATTCCCGTGAATATTCAAGATATACAATATATACATATATGTGCAATTAATCTACTGAGTTAGTAGGATATTTAATGTCATACTTTTTTGCAATTCCCTTCAAAAGTGGAGCATGCAAATTCACAAAGGCCACATATTGATGAAATGTTCCGTTGGATCGATATATTTTAAAGCTAAGAATTTCAAATCTTTTATTCTCTTATTCTCTCATCATACATCGATTCTGCTTCTGTCAATTTTGTAAAAGAAAAAAATGTGTTCCCTATTGTGAAGTGGGATTCGTGTGCAAGAAAGGGTGAAATATCAAGTGCCATGCCAATTGAAAGTTTGTCAAATATACTCAACACTTTGTCCACCAGGATCATCCAACGTTCCTAGTTTGCAAATTCTCAAAGATGCCACCATGGTCCACAGCTTCTGAGTCTAAGGTGGATCCAGCATACAGATTGGAACAAAGCAGAAGAGCTGCATTAGGTGCAACACACGGTAAGCCTTTTCTGTGACTTGTTTCTTGTAATAACTGTAAATCAAAGGCTGGCTATTCTTAATTGTTGTGAGATAATGGGCTACTTCTGTTGTATTCCATTACAATTCTAGCAGATGGAAATTCTTCAAATTACTTTAGCTTGGATCCTTGGCATTTCCGTTTGACTAGACACTGATTGTTTTCATGATCCCTTTACTTCGAGCAAAATTTCATGAACTTGATATGAAAAATTAGGACACCCTTTCTCTGACAGAAGGGAACTATGTACTAAAGTTGTAGTGAGAATACGACCATGTTTGGAACATATACATTCATCATAGCGAGTCAAGGGTAATAATTGTCCACAATCTAATCTAAATTATAAGTTATGTTGTTGGATCCGCTCGCATACTCGCTAACATAAGTTAGGTAAGCGAGTATGTGAGCGGATTCAACATAACATCTAATTTTAATTAGATAGGGAAAACCATGGGTGCGTTCAGAGTACTGCCGTTGGTTACCATCGGGGGAATTTTTTTTACCATTAGTATAACAGTGATACCAATGTTTGCCAATGACATTTTCTGTTGGTAAACATTTCTGCAGCTGTTAGCGTTGGTAACTCTACTTACGACGTAATCCTAAATGGCAGGCATCATATCCACACTGAGAATAGGCTTAACCAGTAAATTACAACTGTTCGTTTACTTCAATTGAAGACAATTTTAGATATCTTTTGCTTTAAACATGCCACTGGACAGATGAAACATGACGTCTTTAAAACATCAAGTTATATGATGGCAGAGTGATCACTCACTCTTGCCATTTCGTTTGAGGATGAGTGAGTATTGCAAGAGAAAATATTTCTTTGCTAGCCAAGAGCTCACTTCACTCCCCATTTGTGAACCAAAAACCCTTGGTTAGCGAAGATATGGATAAAATGATCTGCTAGAGAAATATTAATCAGTAATTAAAACAGATTTTTAAACTCTATTTCTGGCTGCAATCTTGTAACACTGTACTTTTTGACATTTTCCACTAACTTATCATGCATTTGTATACCAATAGTAATAATGTTGAATTTTTCACCACTTGTAACCGATTTCGTTTAGAGTACACAGGAAACCAATGGTACCAATGACTTAAACTTTTACCACTGGCAAATATTGGTGATGGTTCAGATATTTGAAACACTTGTACAATTCTGATGATCGTAACTACAATTATTTCAATACATTCTGGCAAATATTGGTCAGTTATTTATAGTTCGATTTCTTTTGTGACTTTTTCTTTTATATTAATGTCTTGTATTTATCATATAAAGGTGCACTGTAACTTTCCTTCTTTCTCCCTTATCTCTCAATCTATACTATCTTTATTTATCTCAGTTTCCTAGTCCCTCTCTCTTTATTTTTTCCTTCTTTCTCTCTATCTCCCTTAAAATAGCTACAATGAAATTTTAACTGTTGATAGAGTGAATTGTTAATATACATATATACTGATTCTATAATTTAGCATTACATGTTCTTTGAATGAGATGTATCATTGTATGCTTATATATATATAAAAAAAAAAAAATAAAAAAAAAATTGGTAATGGTACCATTGAATTTACTCTGAACGCACCCATGCCTTGTAGTTTACTGTAAACTCTCAGTCAAAGTTGTAGGTAAGTACAATCATAACAATGAATGTATAATTTTAAACACGTAATATATCAGACACATAGTATCTGTCAGAAAATTGTTTGCTAGCAAAAAATAAACATCTAAAAGGTATTTGGATGTCGCTATGTTTCTCTGGTGCCCAGAAGCCACGAGAATCATCGTATGGCTCACAGTGTATAAGTTTGCCAAGCTTGGAAGTCATTGATTACTTGAGGACTAAGATACAGACAGTAAAGGAGGAGGATGAGGAGGAGGAAGAAGAAGAGCAAGAGGAGGAAGAAGAAGAGGAGGAGGATGCTACAAAGAAAAGGAAGAAGGGGGAGGAGGAACCAAGTTTGCAAGAAAAGAAAGTCGTGTTTAATGATGACGAAAACGATGAAGTGGAAATCTTATACAGACGTGAAGGATGTCCTGAAACGGGTAATGAGGATACAAGTGATTCAAACCAAAGAAAGAAGTGCCGAAAAGACAAAATAATACCTCGGAGAGATTCAATGGAGGGATTTCAGAAGAAAAAATGGACGCGAGAAGAATTCTTAAAACAACCAAATGAGATGAAATTGTTCAAAACGAAACAGGAGAAGGACATTAAGGATTTACGAGAAGAAATGAAAACAAAAGACCCCTTATTGTTTTTTGAAATTGCTTATTATTTCAACAAAGGTACTCAGTACGCACGAATGGTACTAATATCGGCATGGGATGTTCATGTTAAATGGTGCCGTGAAAAGTTGCTTGAAGTACCTTTACGCAATAACCCCGTCCTTCAGTTGAAAGATGGGGTTGTTATGACAGTGAGTGACGTTCATCCAAAATTGGTAGTTGAGGTACTTGTTGGTGATATAGAGTTAAGGAAGATAAGGGAGCATTCATGGTTCACCGTTCGGAAGCTACGCCGTGCCTCAATGGAGCCTGTTATTGATGTTCTCCGTCCTATCAACTACTCATTTGGGTGATTTATACATCCACATTTTAATCGAAACCAAACGCCAGACAGTAGAATATTTCAGTCGATACGCAAGAGCATGCTATGCGTATGAGGACTTTTTTAAAGCGCCAGAAAAGGTAGCTCAATAGCGAGGCAGTATAAGTTCCTTTTATTACATTTTTAGCAGTGAAATATTGAAATTTATCCGTTGAGTAAAATTTGTTATTTTTCACAGTGTGAAAAATAACAAAAGTGTTATTTTCACAGTGAGAAAATAACAATTCCCGGCCGGCCGGTCTACTTGTCGCAATATCTATCCGCAATACTAATGATAACCTTGATTTTACTTTATATTTAATAAATGTTCATGCCAATTATGGGTTTTCTTATTTGAATATCCCATAATAATATTTCCACTTTATAGGATGTATAGATCCACCTATCATTCATAAAGTACGTTACGTCTTGTAATAGATGACGTAACGTCATCGATCGACATTTTTGATCGTTTACATCTCCAAATTGTATTGGGTTTACTCGAATTAGCGACAATGTTGCATGTATCATAGTTATGGTGAGTTATAATGTAGTTTAAAACTTTAATACAAGCAAAAGCCGCAAATTATTTAGGTTTTCTCCTGGTACACGACATCTTTCATGTAATGTCGGGCTAGATTCGCAATGACTCAGTCAATCTTGTGCTTAACATAGTACATGCATGCATGTACATGTATCGATTTGTTTTCAGATATGATCCAATTACATGTAGGGTCCCTAAGTCTCGTCATGTGACTCGCGAGATATGACGTGAAATCGTACTTCCGGGCAGATGTCAAAATGGTCCACAACGTAAATAAATGCCGAAAACCACAAAAGGCTTAGTAGAAAAGGCTAGTGAGTGGTGGGTAACAACAGAATTTTGAAATTTGTTCTGGAAAAGAAGCCCTGCGTAAAAACGGTTGTTGTAGAAGCGTCAATGC
Source organism: Ostrea lurida (assembly GCA_903981925.1). Classification (NCBI taxonomy): domain Eukaryota; kingdom Metazoa; phylum Mollusca; class Bivalvia; order Ostreida; family Ostreidae; genus Ostrea; species Ostrea lurida. The sequence continues at coordinate 3,729 of CAJDSM010064610.1, read as the reverse complement.
AAGACTTTACTACAAAGTACAGGTAATGTTTACATCCACGATCGATCTGTCATCAAGTTGTGTACGTCCATACCCGTACGTAAATAGATTTACATCTGAGTTCTTCATTAAAGAATACCAAAAGTCAGATTCAAATCTCTGCAACATACATGGTGCCGTAGTTTTGAATCGTGCTTTGATCGAAATGGTACCCCCCCCCCCCCCCTTGGGAATTTGTATCTGTCTCGGTTGGAAACACCAGCGACTAGATACAGCACTGCTAGAGTGGACCATAATTTTTTTTAGAGTGGCATGTCAACAGTGTCGTTGTGTATAGAGTGGACAGTAACACACTCGGTAAATATGTCTGCTACCAAATGCCCATGTGATTCAAAGTGTTATTGGCCCACTGAGAACAGAGGGCCATTAAAAACACCACCTGTCAACAGCTGTACTGCCAGATTGGAATATAAAAATCTTTTCAAATATTATGTTAATAGAGAATATAGTCATTTATGCTTTAATTCCTATGATTTTTAACTTTCATTTAAAAATTTATTTCATTTTATATTGCATTTCATAATATTCTGGAGATATTATAAACAGTACCTGGACTAGCCTAATCACATTGCCAGTGAAATATGAGTGTCCCATGGGTCAGTGTTGCTGCCACCATTTAGGTGTAATACTAATATAGTTACAATGCACTTGAATAATTATGTGAAAAACAGCTTACAAGGGCAGCAACCAGGAATCAATGGGGCGGGGGGGGGGGGGGGGGGTGGCAACTTCATGAGGTCAAGGTCTAGCCCCACCGTTCAATCCAACACTGGTATTAACCTAAGTTCTAGAATCCAGAAGTTACTATATTTTTATGATTCTTAGAAATTACATTAAGGTTGAATATATATTTTGTTAATAACTGAATACGGTATTACTTAATTCTAGTCAGGTTCCGTTTGCACAAAGTGTTACTTAATTTATCTCTTCATAACATTTTAAAAAATATTAGCACCAACTTACAGACAGTTTAACTGTCAAGTTAAACTTCACTTTTGTTGCAACTGGATCCAGAAGCCATAGACCTCTTGCCTCACCCCTTCAACTGGTTCAAATCCTGGATCCACCCATTCAAATTTTCATATATTGGTTATTAAAATTCATTCTGTAAAGAATATACATGTATACATCATAAAAGCCCCACATTAAAGGAAATTATTTGCCATCAAATGTCTCTGCCAGACGTATACGAATATAAGTTTTTTTCATTTGGCTATGAGAAACGTTCCAAAGTATGAATTATCTGGCAATAGTATTTGTATGAAAGATTAATTGATGTCAACTGCAGTCTCCTTTAAAAATTTTTTTTCCTGAAATGTTTAGTTCAGGGTATGGCTTAGGAGGATATGCTGCATTCATCGAGAGCTACATATTGGCATCAAAAGTTAAACAGTTAGAATCATTCATCTATTAACACCTGGTTTCAACATGTCAATACATAATGATAATAATGATTGGATTTATATAGCGCTTTATCTACCTAAGTAACTCAAAGCGCTTTACAATGCATACAACAAGGATCAACAACGCCAGCAGGAGAGGTTGGATCCAGGATAGATTTTAAAGCCACATATCCATAGCAACCTAAATGGTGCTATACAACAAGTGATAGCCTTTGTTGCATTATGACATTTGAAAGTTTCTGTAGAGATGACAATAGTCCCAGTTCATTTATGTTATGTCTGGGCATCCATTGTAAGTTTCTTGCAGAGGAAAACTTTAGTAAATCGGTTTTTTATACATTGACACCTTGCAGATTTAGATCCTTTAGGATTTCAGGTGCAAGCTTCTTAAGTCATGGGAATGGTTACTGGTTACTAAACTTTTTGTACTGCCAATTTCACATCCGAGTAGTTGAAATGGGCCATCTCGTCATAATAGCCCAATATCATTGAATAACTTCAGATAGGAACGTGCTGGCTCATCTGTAACAAGCCTTATACGTCAAATGAATCTTAAATACAGGGATAGTAAATGGAAAACTCTTTAATAAAGAAAGGGAGTGGGTGGGTTGAAACCCAAGTTTTACTATCGCCACCTAAAAAGAGGTGATGGGTCGGTAAAACATTCAATATAACCCCCATGAATGACTCATCCCAAACAAGAGGGTGCCCCTGGTTATTCTGTCATTGTATATGAAAGTCGGATAAACATCAATAAGTAAATTTTTCACAAAGAATTCAAAACTACAATATAATATATAAGATGTGGGTGTTTTGAAATGAATGACGGTACATGTACATTGGTCTCTGATGGCATCAGGAAGCATAGTTCCATCATAGTTTAACAAACAAAATTACACATATATGTTTAATTTTTTTAAAGCTAAAAGGAGTTTTTATCACGATTCAAACTTTTCTGATTAAGGCCATAAATTACATTTCTACGATTATAATCTAAAACACATCATCAGTTTAACTAAAGGCAATTAAAGCGTAATTAGTTTAATACGCCCTCAAAGTGTAGGGTCCTCGCAGTCATATTTTTCGTTAATGAGAATAGCGGGTCACGTGGTCACTGTCAAAGTCTTTAGATGTCAATTCTTTAACAGATGACCGTAGGATTAAATCGTGAGACGCTCTGATTTAACGTAAATAAAATCAACTCTAGAACATGGAGAGAGGGAAATTATGACATCGATGAAATTACCTTTTAGTAATGAACATTCGATCTTACTGTTTGAACCTCTTAGCAGTCAATAATAACGAAGAAAAGATACGCCTACAAGTAGGCGACGATAGCGAAGCCGCTACATACACATGTAATCATTGTTAATTTCAGCAAATAGCACGAGATTTTGTTCATGAACGTTTAAGCCAGACTCGATATTTCCTTTTTAGAAAACCTAGAAATAGTCGAAGTTTATAAAAATAATAAATTAAAAAATATGAAATACTATCGTTAATTTTGTGGTAACTCAGCCGTGCCCGGTGATAATCACGAATGTACGATAATAAGGTCATATAACGATCCATCGTTAATTGTCAAAAGGAGTAATGTTTGAGTGGCGTATTATTTAGAGCTTTCTCTGTAAAAACAAATGCGTTAAATTGAATTAACATCCATACATTGTTGGCCATGAAGTCAAGATGAGTAACAAGTCGTCGTTTACTGCAAAAAGACACGTGGAATCAAGACCTCGTTTCTCAGGGAAGTGCGACAATTGGAGTACCCAGTTTTGGTGAAATATGGCGTTTTCAGCAAGAAGGTAAAATCATAAATATTTTTCAACATCGGACAATTTTTTCAATGCTTTCTGTTAATTGATAATCATAAGTTTAGAGTTCAGATTATTTGGGTGTATTTGATATGAACAATGCAGTCACAAAATAGGTTTTTTTTTTTGTTTTTTTTTTTTTATTTCACTCATATAGATGTGTGAAAGAAAGCATTTTGCCCTTGAGGGGACTATTGAACACTATCAAGTGGCTTAAGCGCAGTCCTATATAAATGTCCTTCATAAAATAAAAAACTGCTGATCATTTGTTGTGGCAAACGGCCCGTGTACATGCATATATGGCTATACGTGGTTAAGAAATATCTCCGATGTAAAAAAAATCGATTGGCTGTTTCAAGATCTGTTTGTAATTTAAATTATTCCGCAATATTGTAAGTTATCAAAGCAAGCGATAATTCTCCGATGAAACACTACTCAAATGACCGGATTTTCACCTGGGAAAAAACGAACCC
>CAJDSM010064600.1:0-10917 GCA_903981925.1 Ostrea lurida | reverse complement strand
GACTTGCTGACTGGGTTGTTTGTAGATGTTGATGTTGACTGGGTTGTTTGGTAGATGGTTTGAGTGGTGCTGACTGGGTTATTTGTAGATGGTTCGAGTGGTGCTGAGTTGTTTGTAGATGGTTCGAGTGGTACCTCTGGGTTGTTTGTAGATGGTTTGAGTGATGCTGACTGCGTTGATTTATTTTGTAGATGGTTTGAGTGATGCCGACCGGAAAGAATACAATTCCTTTAAGTTAGAGGAGGTGGCGGATCTGAATCAGAAGGATCTGCGTTACAATCTGTCTAAACATGTGTTCTCTGACGTCAAGCTTGACTGGCCACACTATACTGACCAAGAGAGAGAACTGGTCAAAAAGTAAGATATACTGAGAAGAGAGAGAGAGAGAGAGAGAGAAGAGAAGAGAGCAGAGAGAGAGAGAGAGAGAGAGAGAGAGAGAGAGGAGAGAGAGAGAGAGGTAGAGAGAAGAAGGGAGAGAGAGAGAGAGAGAGAGAGAGGATGGTGAGAGAGAGAAGAAGAGAGATGAAGAGAGAGAGAGAGAGAGAGAGGAGAGAGAAGAGAGAGTCCACTATTGAAAATGGTTAGAATCAGGAACAGTGATCTAATCAAGAAAAAGCTCATTTGAGGATGATGTATACATCCTGTTTACAAAGACAATACACACTGGAGTGATTTATTGTCCAATAACTGCACTCCCCATTTATTGTGATAGTATCTACTACATCTGTCTTGTCAAGTTGACAGTTAATAGTAATATATTGTAGGGCGATATCTCTTAAAATGTTCCTAATACTGAAATAGAACCTGTTATAAAATCTGTATTTATTGAGGAGAAGTTAAGATTTTGTCTCTGTTCAATATGACAAAACTCATTACATCTGAGAGCTTCCTGGAATGTTGGACTGTTTAGTTCCGTTGTGACATTAACAATCCTTTGTATCGCCTTGCTGTAAGGCGTGTAATGTTCTGGCTACAACATTCAGTTCAAAAGCTCAGTGACCTTGATGAGAACTCTGTGACCTTGATGTCAGCTGATTAAGTTTTCAGAGTTGCTTCTGATGTACTTCAAAAGATAGTGTAGCATGTTCGAAGGAAATTTCAAACATTGTAATTAAGACCAAATTACAGAGTTCAAGGTCGAAATGATATGTAAGATTTTATTTTGATCCATAAGCAGACAAAGATGAGCATATGTTTATTTTGGTAAGAATGTGTCGATTGTGATTTTGGGGAAATATTCATGCTTCACCAAATTGAGAAGAATTTATTGACTTAATTATTGACTTAACTGTAATCATCCAATGACTGGTTACCGTAATCATCAAATGACTGGTTACCGTAATCATGAAATGACTGGTTACCGTAATCATCAAATTAATCCTTATGGGATTAAATGAATGGTTCATTTAGACGTTGTATTTATATGTGTCTTTATATTTCCAGGAAACTACAAAGTTTATCACCAGTGTCTTCCCCTGCTACAAGTCACCCATCCCCCAAAGCCAGCCCCACAAGTAGTACACAGGTAAATAAACCCTCACCCAGCCCCACAAGTAGTACCAGTAATAACCTCCCCCCCCCCCCCCCCCCAAAGCCAGCCCCTCATAGGTAGTACTAACAGGTAATCACCCCCCCAGCATCCCCCAAAGCTCAGCCCCACAAGTGTACACAGCGCAATACCCCCATCCCCCCCACCGAGCCCCCCCCCCCCAAAGCTGGGACCCCACAGGTAGTACACAGGTTAAGATAACCCGCCCCCCCCCCAAACCAGCCTCACAAATCCACACGTAAACTAAACCCTCACCCAGCCCCACACAGTGTAGTACACAGGTAATAACCCCCCCCCCCCTTCAAGCCAGCCCAATCAGTAGTACACTAGGTAATCCCCCCCCCCAGGCACTCCCCAAAGCCAGCCCCACAAGTTAGTACACAGGTAAATCACCCCCAATACCCCCCCCCCTTCCCCCCCCCCCCCCCCGGAAGTTGCACACATCTGACTCTGACCTCAAACTTTCCAGAGACAGAACACTTGTATTATAAAAGAACTGTAAAGCTTGCAGAGGTGCTGAAGTCCTCATTATTACTGATATATAAGTAATGTCATCTAGTGAACGCATATATTGACCTCGGAGTTTGATGCAAATCATCATGTTATCTTCACAGAAAAGGTCTTGTGAACTACCCGAACAAAATCAACCCTCGAAGAAACAGAGGATATCTCACTACCGCAAAGAAAATCGACCAGCATTGACGGAAACGGCGGAAAATCGAGAATCCACAGTCAATGGTCGCAGCCACAAAAAGGAGAACATTGATGGTAAGGAGCAAATAATTAATGTTAATTGGCGTTTCTTTTGTATGGGGATTTCCCAATGGCAGTAAGTGGCACACTTTTGTTGTAACCTCTGTTGCAAGGGGTATAATTATTGTAGTGAAAGACACAATCTTTGTAATGAAGGATGTAATTGGGTATATCATGTATAGCTATATCAGATATGATTTCAAACATGCATATTTTGTGACAAGACCATTGTTTACATTATGCTACTCTCTGAATTGTGGCCTTGATATTGGCCTTTAAGGAAAGGTGTAAATTTTCGAATTTCTAAAGGTAGAATTTTAAAATTTTGTTTGATTTTTCTATTCAACAAATTAAAACTATCCCTCAGTTCAAACACATCAGAGCTAATCTTGATAATGACCTTTTACACACTAAATCAGTTTGCCATAACCTTTGAAATACAAATGATGAAAAACTTAAAATTTGATACATGTATCATTTAATTTTATTTTTAAAAGTGATAACCTAGCGCCGATTTTCATTGGTTAAAACACCTTGTAAGAATTGAGGTGATTTTTCGATCATGTACCTGAACAACAATAACAAGACCCCAGGGGCTATGCCTGACCCCGATCTATCATAGATACCTGGTTCTCTGTCTTATTTTCTATATTGATGAATGTACATTTATGGGTATTGAAAGATTACAATGGTTAACTCTAGTCCATACCTTTGAATAGTGGCACATTGTAAATCCCAAACTTTTGCTTTTCTCTATGAAGCACACTACCACAGTGCTCGTGTGAGCGATGTGGCCCATGGGCCTCTTGTTAATTTCTGTGGTTGCTCTATACCTAGGTGTATTGATAATTTTTTTATGTAATTTTAATTTTTTGCAAATTTTTTCATGTTCACAAAACCTGGTCAACCCCAGTAAATACCAGTTATAAAGTAGTCTACTTGTATAAACCAGTACACTAATTAATTAATTACCTCAGGCCAGCAATTCTAAGCCCACAGACCTCTTGCTACGGGTATGCTTTCAGTGCTTTTTCTACCTTTTTCATTAGGGACCTGGACCTTTATGATTGGAAAATATCATCAATATTTTTTATCAAGTTGAGAAAAATCAATATCGAATATTTAATAAAAATAAATCATATATAAAGTACATTATATTAGTAATTTTAGAATCATTTGCTCAAACAATTTGCAGGACAATATTAAACCCTGTCACAGTTCTACTTTTGTAACTTTCTCTTTATAAATTGACACTTCTGAAGTTGTGAGATAGGTCTTTTCTTCAAGTAACAAATGTACATGATAGCATTTCGCATATGAAAAATTCAATTTCTTAAAAACAACACAAATGGGGAGGGGGGGGGGGGGGACAACTTCAATCAGGAAAAATGGGTAGTTTAAATGCTTTTGAAAAGGGGAAAGGACCTGTATTCTTGCCTGCAAGGGAGTCACTTGTATGTAATAAATTATTTTGGTATATTTGATAACAGCAAGGTAAATGTGGTTTAATGTATACAAACACAGAGTAATCTACATCGGATCCATAAAAAACTCATAAAATTATGACTCCCATGAAAAACTCATAAAATAACTACTCCCATGCACAACTCACAAAGTGTTGCATTTTAATGCTGATCTTTCAGTGTAGGTTGTTATACTTAAATCAATTGTAAAGGCCAGGAATTTGTGTGTGACTAGATGATGTTTATTATGCGCAAAAACACATAAACAAATGTAGAGATTAATTTAGAAATTAAGGATGAAACAGATTAAGAGATTCAGAATGATTTCATCTAGATAAAATCATGTAATTTAATACAACTAAAATGATTGTTTCCATGGTAACTCAATTATTCACAAAGAAAACGAGTGAAATTAACTTTTGTGTCACTGATCCCTTGCATTTCATTCATAAATTGTTAAAAGTATAGAATTCTGACCTTCCTTTAAGGCTATAAGCCTTGGATATTGATCCTTAGATATGATATTTCATTGTTAACATGCCAGGTTGTAGCACTATATATGGTGAAGAATGTGCAACAGGTTTTCCCCTCTTCAGCTGGAGAGCCTGAATTTATGTAGTGTCAGCATTTTTTCCTGTAAATTCTCATTATTATGAGATCAATAACCCAAGATAGCATCTGGTTGTCTGTTTGTGTAGGCCATAAAAAATACCTTAATTCAGCAAATATGTCAATTTCTGTCCAAATATTAAGGTAGATATGTAAGAAAGGATTATATTAGCTGTTTTTACGACTACCATTAATTATAAAGAATTTATTTGCAATCTCATTGATATTTGATCCTCTGATGTAATTATTACAACACTTGTATCGAAATGTATCATAGAGGAGTGAAATATACAAGTCAGACTTTAATTACCAGTACTTTGATTTGTTCATAAGGCCTGATAAAATAATATGTGTTTTCGGCTTTCCGACCTACCTGAAAAAAATATGTCCGACCTGAATCATTTTATTATCAAAATGAAAGGCGTACTGAAAAAATCTGGAAGTGTACTGTGAAAAGTTTGGAAATTCAATTAAAAATTTTCTAAAAAGTAAAATGTTTTGCCCATGCACTACCTACCTACCTGGACTTAAAATCCCCTGGTAATAGGAAACACACATTATTTTATTTGGCCTAAAGAGTCAATTTTGAAAGGTTACTTTGGCAATTAAAATCTTAATGGATGTGGCATATTATTCAATGATGTTGTTTACCAATGAAATTCTTGTTTTAATTGATTGTTGATATAGATTTTTGATCCATCACTTGTGACCGTTTCAGATTCTATTGACGAAGCTTCCTCCACGTCCGAGACTCCCGACTACTTCCTGTAAGTGAATTACAATTACCCAGAAATGATTGATGATGTAATGCTCTGCCTCAGTAGAGTTGTCGAGTGTCGATTTCTCACCAGAGGGAGCAGTACGCAAGCTTCACTTGCACATCTGTCAACGTTTCGTATAAGATTCTTATTGAACAAATCTTAATGAATTAACCCACTCCAGTTTCAACACAAAAATAAAATGTTTGATTAGTGGAAATATGTAGATATTGTTAGTCAACCTTATGAATTCCTCCGATCATTTTCCTGAATTTTTGGCAATATTATGAATAAATACCAAATTCAGTATAAAACTAAACAAAGATATTTCTTGGCAAAGTTGAAGAAACGCAACTGTTGAAAGCTTCACATTATATAGACTAGTTTAATTGTTTGTGTTTTGTTTGACTACAGTTCCCAATTTTGTCTTTTCTGTAGTAAATACATAGCAATATCCAGCGGACCCCAGCGAGCCAAATACAAACAGGACTTTAACACCGAATACCAGGAATACAGAGACTTGCATGACAATGTGGAAAAGGTTACACGGAAGTTTACCGAGCTTGAGACATTAATGAGACAAGCTCAGCCAGGAACAGATGAGTTTGAGGTGAGTTGTGAGTGAGCTGGAATCCTGGGCTAGTGTTTGTTCACTAAGAGAAAGGCGATCTCTCTCTGTTGTGTTTGACTTTGTTGGTAAGCTGAAATAAAGAGTGCAGATAGTTTTATTGAGACTTGTATGCCTTTCAGCTTGAGATCAAAGGTTAAGGGCATATTGCTTTTGGTCTGTTTGACTTTCTGTCAGAAGTCCTATCCAAGGTTATTGATTTTACTCTCTGCTAACGAAGCTGGGGGTTTATAGTGATCCTGTGTTCCATGCGTCCGTCCGTCCCCACCTCTCACCCACCACTCCTCTTAAACCACTCAACAGAATTCTACAAAACTTTCAGGGATCATTACATATGCCATTGTGCACCTCTTATTTTAAGTTTTGATCTGAATGATTTTTTTGGAACAGGAGGTATCACAAAGTGAGGTTTGTTCACAGAATTCTAGTTATGACCTCGATTAGCTCTCCCTTTAGAGGGAGATTGTGCATCCCTCCTCCTCATTTTTACCCCTCCGTTTACCCCGGCCCCACCCTCCTTCCCATACCTCATCATATAAAGCACAACAAAGTGATTTGCGACAGATCACGAGTCTTTGGCAGAATGCAGGAAGGTTAAGACATATGCAGTTAGATATGGCCCGGATTTGGAGCAAGACATTTCACACACTCATTTTGATGATAAAACCAATCTTCATATTCAAACTAATGAAAAAAATGGACAAGATTATAACTTGCATTGCAAATTTTGAACCTGTGTTTTATTTTGCAGAATCTGAAGAACCGAATACGCCAGGAATACAAATACCAAAAGGATGACCATAAATACATGGAACAGAAGAAACGATTCGAGTACCTCCACAAAAAACTGGGTCACATAAAGCGCCTCATTTTGGAATACGACAACAGCCAAGTGACGGTGTCATAGCCCTGGAGTTGAGCAGAGTTATGTCCCCTGCTGGAGTGGACCTGGTCATGCCTGCTGTCAGACTGTGATTCTTTAACTAGCCTTATAAAGGTCTTCAGCATTTCCTCCAAAGATCACCCCCGCTGATCGAGGGGAGCCTGCCATCTTACCAATTCTTTATTTTGTGTGTATGTTTGGTGAGTCACGAGGTGGCGAAATTTTATTTGTTTTTATGATGGCCGTGGTTGTATGTTTACGAATGTGATATTCATGAACTTCATGTACATATTTGAAATAGTACAAATTTAAGTTTGCAGGCTTTCAGCCAGGACAGAGAGCAATATTGTGTGATCGTATACTTTTATTTACTTAAGATAATGGCATGCCACTGTGTTTGGGGCATTACGCGATTTTTCAATGGCCAACAAAACTATTCTTTCACTTACCAATTTCGCGTAGCGTTCTTGTTATTGACCAGGTTTTGCTGTAGATGGGGACATTTTTCTGCTACATAACTCTAGTTTTCTTGTGATTAGCCCAAATGATGTATTCATAATGATGACCTGATTGCCCATGGATCTGAACTAGAAACTGATAAAAATTGTCGCAAACACATCCCTAATTTTCCATGAAGACTTGTCAAGGCTAGCTTGGCTTACTGTTATTGTGAGACGACGCAGAATCATGTTACGATAGATCTGTATGAGGACGCATTGTACAGTTCTTTTAAAATAGCATTCAAATCTCGCATTGAGAAACTAGTTAATGTCTGCATAATTGGATCACTTGCAAAGTGGATCTAAATGAATTTTGTTTGTAGATGGTGTTAATCTGATATTTTTGTTTTGTTCATGTGTCTCTTTGTTAAACATTTGGTGTCTGGATGAGAGTGCTGTATTTGAGGTCAGCATCATTTCAGCATTAAGTGCCTTATAATTTAAGTCCTTATATTGCCCCCCCCCCCCCCCCCCCCCCCACTTCGTCGAACGTTTTAACTCTTGTTACACAAATATGGCATTACCATGTTGTGGTCTTGCCTTTATTATTTTATTTATTTGGACGATATCTCGTTTAAATTCTTTGAAGCCCTCTGTAGACATTTTCATTCCTTTATCAAGAACCTATACTGCTACAATCTGATCTGCTCCTCTTTGTATGCACACGATTGTTTTTAAAAAGTGGATGCAAAGAGGGTGTCAATAATTCTCAGCTTAAAAGTCGAAGATGTTGATCTCATCTCAATAATGGAATAGACACTGTACTCAAAGGGAGATAATGCTGACTGATTTTTTTTTCCGAGGAAAGTTAATGTTGATCTGCAAACCATGGGGTACATTAATAGATTTTCAATTGTTTATATCAAACAAATGCACCATCTTATTTGTAAATTTGCTTGTATGAATGACAGATACACCATCTTTCCATAAAATAAAAAAAAAATAGTAAAAAAAAAAATAAATAAATAAATAAAAAATACCCTTCCCACATGTATTATGTATATGTGGTTAAAAATAGTAAAAATGAAGGATGGTGTGTCACAGCGAAAGTCATAAAACGGGACGTACCTCATGATGTCATGAGGGAAAAGATTAAAACTCTTATTGATCAAATTTTGATTGTTGATATGCAGCATAGAATTGCAATAAGTAAAATATACTAACATCATGAAATATCCTGTTTTATGGGGAAACTAAGTTTGAATGTGAGATTGTTAAAAGTTGTGGTGCAAATAAATGTAGTAAGTGCTTGTCTAAGAATTAACCAATCAAATTTGATTGATGTAGAATTAGAGGTTGTATGTGAAGTATCATGCCAGAGCTCAAGTTGTTGGACCAAAGACAAGAAATTGAGAATGATTTTCACAGTATAGCCCATTTCTGCCAAATACATTGATACAGATGGGATTTTGTATAAAAATAACTTAAGTTCATGCTCATGTGAATCGTGCTTGCTAGATATAGGTACATTTGTAGCAGTGAATAAATAAGAATTAGGTAGAACAGTCATTATAAAAATAATCAGATGCAAATCATCAATTGTATGCATTCAGCAACTGTACTTTGATAAGAGTGCAAGGTCTTGAAGTTTTCATGGAAATGCGATGGAGAAACGACAGTTTTTTTCTCTATTTATTTGTTTGTGATGTGTGCGTGAGTGTGTGCGAGTGATTCGTTGAAGCTTTCTATAATCCGAGTGTTTGCCAGTCTCTCAGTGTCCACGTCAGCTCTCTGTGATTTTATTTTGGTGATGTTTCAATTCTCCTACTTCCATTGCAATGCTTACATTTTTGTGACCTTTGACCTGTGACATGTCGCTTGATGATTTAAGCATGGTGATATGTTATTTTTAGATGAGTATTGAGACCAATGAATTGGACACCTACTAGTCAGCTGCTTGGCGAAAAAATTGGCGACATCGTCATATGATTATATACGAGACATATTTTAAAAATTCATAATTGCACACAAAAAAATTGATAATAATAAAATAAAACAATTATTTCTTTCTTGTAATGAAATGCTGTATGATCTGAAAAAATGTAGCAAAGATGTGAAAATTGTATATAATGCATCAGCTATCACTGGGTTTGGACTGTGATAGGGTAATATTTCCAATGGAAGAGTGCTAGATGACAAGGAGTGGGCCATTTGGACACAAATGCATGCTAATGCTCCTGCCACATACAGGTCTACTGAATGATATGGCATAATGTCTTTTTATTTTGCTCAACAGACACGAATTATCAAATATTTGTTTTCATGTATATTGGTTGTTTATGATTGATTTAGGAATTATTTTTAATGATCCAATGATGAAGATTTGTCTGTATACAATTACTTGTTTTCGAAGAAAAAAAAAATTAATACAAAAGCGTTATACAGGGGTACTCTTTGCATGCTGTTAAACATTTTTTGTTTGGTTTTTTTTTTGTTTTTGTTTACCTGTATCATCACATTCCACATATGTCTATGAAGTCTGGACAAGCATTCCAAAGTTTTGAACCAGTGCACACCAGCCAATACTTAGCTTATTGTAGTCCAGCTTCACAAGGAAATTATCTGAAATAGGGATATTCATTTGTGTTTCATTTTTTGATTTTTTTTTTTGAAGGAAGTTTAACTGAAATTCAATAAATTATGTAAATGCTGAGAACATAGACATGTATTTCAAGCAATGAATGATGAATTGTGTACAAGGGAGATCACTCTCTCTGTTTATCATCAGTCTGTAGGTGGAGCTGTTGATGCTGAAGTTGGCATGTGTTGTATATTGTGTGTCGCATGGTAAACTGAACATGTCACACATGAACTACTATATCTACATGGTGCACATGGCTAAATGTTATACAAGATATCATGTGATGCACATGGCATGGTAAATGTTATCTTTAATAAACAAATGCATTGAAAAAAAAATGTGTTTTCTGTTTCTTAAATGAGCTGAGCCGCAGTCGTTCATAGATATTACTGATGGGATTTACTTGTGGTCTGTATGTTAATCTTGTACGCTGGGGTGTGCATGTGAAGATTCAATTCATGATCGATCTATAAATCCTATACGGAATACAAATTAAGAGTTGGGCAAACGTGGACCCCTGGACATAACAGGTGGGTTCAGGTGTTGCGGAGGAGTAAGCATCCCCTGTCAACCGGTTACACCTGCCGTGAGCCCATTGTCTTGATCAGGTAAACGGAGTAATCTATAGTCAAAATCAATGTATAAAGAATGGCCTAACAATTAGTATGAAACACATCAGACAGCATTTGACCCATTGGCAAAGTAAATTGTTTATATTATAACGACCATAGAATTTGCGAAATGTCAACTTTAAATGATGCTGTTGGAAAACTCGGTTATGTCACTGAACCAAGTCTTCAGCTAACCTGGAAACAAAGTGTCCAGGACTAAGAAGACGAGAGTCTTTATCTAAGGTATTTCAAATGGTCAGCAAAAATTTGAATGTCAGTTGTTGAGTTACAAGAGAGATACAGCACTCACAATTCTTAAAATAAACAAGGCTCATGTCATGTTTTTGTTTAAATAGTAATTGGTTAATAGAAGATATGTTTAAACCAGAATAGGATGTGAAAAACACTAGAAGTGGAATGGAGTTGAAATTTGAAAAACACGTTTACTAGCATATTTTTAACATGTAAACTAAAACATGACAGGAGCCTTGTATAGTGAATGCTGTAGCTCAACAACATGAAAAACATAAATATTCGTACATTCACTACAAATCAAAATTAAGGTAGCCCACTACACTAAAG
>CAJDSM010064594.1:0-21299 GCA_903981925.1 Ostrea lurida | reverse complement strand
GGCCCACGACACCTGGAACATCTCCAAAATGTGCCCGAAACACCGATTCAGGTGTCAGGTCCTCTCCGTCGGCACACGTGGTTGCCGGTGGCAATTTTTCTATACACATTGATCTTGTACCTCGTACCTCTTGCCACCCTCCCGTGTATCGATTTGGTTAACATTTTCGATCCGTGTGCTATGTCGGTGGAGGCACGTGTCACCAAATATTGGTGGTTCGGGCACACGTTATACCTATACTATTTCAACTGACGTTTGAAATCCATAAACTATTTACATCATTATACATGGCAATCTACCCTAACCTGCCCAACGGCAAAGTAGTCCTATTTCTAAAACTACCATTATGGACTGTGCAATACATACACAGTATCCTTTGCACACAACACTGCACATTGGGTTAGATCAGTCCTCTACAGCCTGGTCACTCATTAATTAATCAAATTAACATCCACGATTGATATCCGATAAACCAAAATACGAATTGATTGAGTCCACAGCCGCAGAATGTCATTTCGTGGTTTACTCACACCAATCCTCTATTTCCCCAAAGTGTCAGCGGAAATTGAATTCCACCAACTTCAAACTGATCCCTGTCCAAATTGCGGCTTATAAATCAAGATTTCAGCCCGTGAGAAACTTATTCACACCTTAAAGTGGGAAATACGCTGATTAACAAAAAAAACCCCAACATATAATCTACAAACACCAATACAATAAGTTCATTAAACCTAACAACAAATGACCTCAGGTCTCCGCAAATCCACTAAAAGCAGTTTCATCCCGCCACTGCTACCCTCCAATATGGAAAACAATTGATATGGACACGGACAATTTGATCTAGCGAGTAGCTACCCCATGCCAGGCACACGTGGTGCCGGGTGGCAATTTTTCTATACACACTGTATAAGGTAGGAATGAAGTCACGGGCCTCATACATAGTACAAAATAGGGTTGGAAGAACACGGGCCTCATACATAGTAAAGTACTTATAGGGTGGGAATGAATCACGGGCCTCATACATAGTACAAAATAGGGTGGAGTGAGGTCACGGGCTTCAGTATTTTTTGCTAACAATGTAAAATTACTTAAAGAGGTTCTAGGGTGAGGTTTAAAGTGATGTCAATTTTTGGGAAGTGTATTTTTGATTTTCTACAGTGAAAGAGAATCGGGAAATTAAAAGAAAAAATTGGGTTTCATGCTTGTTTTAGAGCTACAGTGTTTTAAACATGACCTTTTTGACACTTAAAATTCACTCAAGATTTATTAATTAAACTCCATTCGTCTGTTGGTGTAATCAAAACATAAGGAATACAAATCAATCATTACATGAAATAGAAACATAATAATGTCCTCTTACAATACAGATATTAAAAAAAAAAAGATTTAATACTTGTAATGGAAATGTAATAATGACCTTTTTGCACTTGATATACGGAAAAACTCATGATATCGAATTTCAGAGTT
Source organism: Ostrea lurida (assembly GCA_903981925.1). Lineage (NCBI taxonomy): Eukaryota > Metazoa > Mollusca > Bivalvia > Ostreida > Ostreidae > Ostrea > Ostrea lurida. Next base: position 19,832 of record CAJDSM010064594.1, on the reverse strand, counting down.
AAAAAAATACATTTCAGGAGTGATGTCAATTTCTTAAAATTCACGAAATATTCAGAGTCTTGTCTCAAAATTAAAATGGAACTTTGAAAAGTAGAGGATTTCAGTCAAATTTTTAAAATATTGGCCAAAATACAGATTTTTTTCACAGAATTTTGAGTAAATTGAATTGCGACTTTTTAAAGAATATGTATTCTGTTTGGAAAAATACCTCAACAAAATTCATAAATAACAATATCTGAACTAGTTCCAAGTCTGTCTCATTTACTTGTATAATTAATTTTAAAACCTGTATTATACAAATAGGGGTATAGAAATAGAAGGTATATTGGGTGAAATAGAAACTGTAAAACCATGCTTTTTGATTAATTAAATCCTTCCGCCAACAAAATATAGTCCCTACCAAACCCTTTCAAATCTGAACTGACACAAATTTTTTCAACTGGACGGTTTCAGTTGTAAATGCGTAATATGTTTGCACCGATGGGGTCAGTATTGAACCTGTAAATACTTAGTGATAGCGTCCTGCGCAGTTGTTCTCAAAAGCTCAGACTACAACATCCTTAAACATCATTTTGCAACACGATTAGAAAAATACACATAAACGGCTTACGTAGGCAAAATGTGTGTTATCACTTGAGATCACGGGCTTATAGACTCTCCCTGACAATATATGTGTTGACATCCTTTTAAATTTACGTCGAATAAGTGTATCTCATTTACTGACAATATGACAGAGCATAGAGTGCGACATGACAAAGAAGTTTTAAAAAGTTACCTGGATGGTTCAAAGAAACTAAAGCTGCCAAATTAATGAATAAAAAACTTACATTTGGCGATTGACCTCTTTTCAAAAATGAAGTGCAATACATGGAACTAAATCCTGTTTTCTTTTGCTTTTGGTAACATTGCGTCTGCGCAGTAAGATTGAACTAATCTCCATTGTTGTCAACTACCATGTCATGCGCCATTTTGTGAGAGCAGGGAAACATACATTGTACTTACTCATAACAGAATTTAAGGTATTGTACTTTTAACATATACGAGCATGCTCTATTTCTTCTTGCCAAGTGCACGTACAAAATCTCGATGTAAAATGTTCTAAATAAAAACCAACGTCAGATGTTGGTGTGTTATTGACCTAATTGTATAAAACTGAAACAAGAATCCCCGACAATTACTTTGGAGCTATTACTAATTATTATTTATTTTGTGAATTAAAGCTTTAAAGAAGAGAGAATGGAGTTGTCCCAAAGCTGTGATGAAGAACAAATAGAGTATTTCTGTGAACCAGAAACATTTAAGATTCTGATTCTTGGAGGTATTGGAAGTGGGAAAAGTTCTACAATAAACACCATCACGGGCCGGACAGACTGCGAGACTGGTGATACTTTCATAGTTGGAAAACAGATAACAGAAAAAACCCAGATTGTTAAACATAAAGCGGACAGGCTAATGTGGTTCATTGACACTCCCGACATAGAAAATCTTTACCAAGACAAAGAGTTCAATAAATTACATAGGGATGGTTTCCATGCTGTGGTATTAGTCATCCCTGTAAAGGGATACGTTACGAAGATGAAGATTGTCAAGAAGTTGAGGAATTTACTGGGAAGTGAGTATATGAACTTCCTTGTCATTGTTTTTACTTATAAGGAAAATTTAAAGGACTCAAGTCTTGAAGAATTTACAGAAATATTGGAACTGGACTTGAAGAATTTCACTAAAAGATTTCCGAAACGAATAGTTGAAATCAGTAACAAAGACTTGCATGCAGAAAATTCATGGAGTCAAAGAGAATCTTTCCTCAAAGCTTTGGAAGAAGTATTTCAGAAAACAAAAGGGGATGTGATTACAAAAGCATCGAACATCGAGAATCGAGTGAAATGTTGCGGGTACCTGTTAATGAATTTACTGTTGTTTGTTTTCATTTTTCTCTTATACCTATTCTTCAGCTACTATAAAAACGATTCCTTTTCTCTATTTGCTTTATCTTTACTCTTATGCCTAATAATCAACTACTGTAAGTACATTTCCCCTTCTATTGCAGATGCTTAAATGGGTGAAATCCAGCATTCTTTGCCTCAACAAAATATTCTGAAAAAATAAAGTGGAAAAATGTCTGCTTTTTTATTTGAACATCTGGTTATCATTAAAATATAGTCACCTAAAGAAATCACCATTTAGGTAAATTGCACACGTGTAGCATTTTTGCTGACATTTCCATACCGCAAGAATGAAATACGCTGTTCAAAATATCAAATAGTTCCTTCCGATTAGATGATCAGCGTGTCACTAAGTCACTTGTACAGTGATGTTAGGCTATTTATATAAACACATCAATTATTTAGCCTACGTCTTTAGATAAGCAATGTCTATTCTAAGACATTATGCCAATAAAAACAACGATATTTTTCGGTGTAAGAGACACAAACTACTCCTTTAAATCTCTTCCAAAAAAGAGAAGGCATTATGGGACTTGTAGTCTTAAACAACGTTTTAATACTTGACAAAAAAGTTAAGGATCATGATTTATCAGATAATGTTAAATTGTATAAGACAAATAAAACATATTTATCACAAACTAATTATTATCTTCAAAATCACAAATTACACAACAATATGTTATCGTTTTTATGCCAAATTTCCATTCGAAGCGTAACATAACATGAAGGCATCTTTGTAACATTACCCCCTAAAGCAGAATGAAAGATTAGCCATGTAAAGGACGGAAAATTTCACAATTAATCGTTTTTAAACAATGATTTGATGAAGTAAATATGTGGTTATGACCTCCACGTGGCTTAACAGCGCGACCAACGTCCTGCAATGCTTCGGATAAGGTCTCTGGAGAAGATTCTGTGGCAGTTGATTCCATTCCTCGACCAAAAGCAGCAGGAAGTTCCTCACGATTTTCTCGGAAGACACTGGTTGGGCTGAAACTGCCTGACTGTAAGCTTGTCCCCCAAGCATGGTTCATATTGGGTTTAAGATGCGGAGAGAAGGCTCGGCCAGTTCCATCTCGCTTGATAGTCTCAGTTATCCAGATTAGTCCGTTACACTCTAGCCGCTGTGAGAACGAGCATTATCTCCATACAAAATAAAAGTCATTGCCGCATAGCACCGGCATACGGGTCTGACGATGGGTCCTAGAACCTCATCTTGGTATCAGATGCCCGTAGCGTTGCCTGCATATAAAGTGCAAGTCATGTCTCTCCGGTAACTGGACTACCACCCACAAACCATCAACTGAAACCACCTCCAAACACGATTACTGCTCAAGGCAAACACAACAGTCAGCATTATCGCCACTCTGCATACGCTAAACCCGCCTACGTCCATCATGAAAGTCTACACAAAAGACGTGACTCGATCAGTAAAAAAGAACAGGGTCCAATGACGCAATTGCCATTTACGTGATTTCGCTGTCCATATGATAGTCTTGCTGTTCGTGTCTGCGGTCAATTTGGGGCCGAACCGCTGCCGGATAAGCTCTTTAATTTGGCACCGCTGTAGGTTGTTACGAACGTTTGTGCCGTTAACGCGCCACTCCTTGTTGCTGTTTCAAGTCTCCTATTGCAGCTCTTTACAGCACTCTGGAGCCTTTGACGCTTAGACTATTGGCCCAAGTAACGAACCTGACGACGTAGTTGACCTCGTACGACCAGACGTGGTCCTCTCCGCAACAACACCAATCGGAATGGGAGCGATTCACATTAATCCGAGAAATGCCACTTTGGACAAAACATTAAACGTGTGCAGCAAATTTCTCTGAACACACCAGACTGGACCATACCTACGGCCTGGAACTGCTTCGCACAGCACCCGTTAAATGACGTGTCATGTGCATGAAACTGTTCCAAAGTCACACCAAATATGCGAAAATGTCCCACATCAACTTCAAATGACAAATTCTCATTGACTCACCCGCCTATATCCCTGAAACACATTTTGTTTTTGACCCTTGTGTCCGAATTCAACCCAAGCATTTCAATTTAAGCACGGCATTTCACAATCTTCAGGTAAACACAATCAATCAATAGACATACTGAAGGAAGTATTCAATGTATTTATTTCCAAAAATATGTTACCATTTTTTTTTTAACTATTCGAAAATCATGATCCTTAACTTTTTTTGGTCCAGTATACATTGTATACTGTATAGCGGGTTAATATTGCAGTCGGAAAAAAATCGCGATTTTTTCACTTACCAATGGCAACAAATCAGTTGAATTTGCGGAACAACCAATCTTAATATCCTGTTATCAATATGACAAATTAATTTATTGAATGTTTAGTTCATGAAAATTTTGTTTCAGCGAATATCGCGAAAATATCCATGAGTTAATTTCCGCTATACAGTACTATTGAGCATTGATATCCCAAAGCTGTTGCAAAATTTATTCCTAATCTAAATGTAGTAATAAAAGATTATATCGGCTGTGAATAAAGGCCGGGATAGCTCAGGTGGTAGAGCACGTGGCTTAAGATTCATTTGGCCCCCATTCGAATCGCGTTCTGGTCCGATGCATTTTCCCATTCCAATTACCAGTCGTGGTAGTTCAATGGCAGCACGCTTACTTCATAACAGGGAGGTTATGAGTTCGAGTCCTCACACGCCATGACCGTGTCTTTATCGGTTATTAATAGTGACCGTAATTCAAGGAATTTCTTTCACACGGCTATCGTTACAGCTTACAAATGATACATCAATAATCCATGAAAATGATGGCCACATGCTAATCACTAAATTGTGAACAATCCCCGCTTAAACGCATGGATATGGTTAGGCGAAAGGGCATTAAAAGATGATCACGTTGACAAATTTTAAGAAGGAAAATGAAAAAAATCTGGAAAACGTCAATGCGAAAATGAAATTAAATGTCATTCCTCCTCAGATAGTTATAAATTGGACTATACTGATTCACATATTGTCCCAGTCTCCCTGGAGACAGAGACCATGGCGTCGGAAAGCTCAAAACGGGTTGAAATCTGAAACATCGACAACGACCATGGTGTTTAAGGACTCTACCCTATTTACATTTTTCATGCTTAATAATTTGAATGTGAAATCAACGACAAGAGACAATTCAGATTTAATTCAAGAACATTGGTTTAGGGTCAGGGCAATCTCCAATTACTAACACATAAAATTGTAATTCTATAAAATGAGAATATAAGACAACAAACGGTGGCCAATCTCATAAATCCTTTATGGAATACTCAGTGAGAGACCCCTTTGGGTCCTCACTAATTGATCAGGTAATAGGGGGTTTTGCGTAACATACAATGGCGAAAAATAGTCGTTTTAACGACATTTAATTGTATTTTGGAAGTGTGTTGTTTCTAGGTTTTATTTGGTACTTTAGATACAGGTAATAATATTTCATTATTTGGTAAAACGCGTTCGATTGCTGTTATTGAGTGGTCACTTTCTAGCTCTCACTCTCATGAGCAAGTCGAGATTTGTATTATGAACGCCCGGTAGGTAAATATTTCCGTTCGAAGTCGTTAATCGAGTTGTTTCAAGGCAATAAGCTGACTTATTAATATATAAGCAGCCTTCAAGACAGAATGGACGGCCGATTATCCGTTTTTCCAGAAAATATTCAGCAAATATCAGCAATTCAAATTAGCAAGATAAAAGACAATTTGAATAAATATTATTTTGTTGAAAAAAGAAATCAAGAACGAATGTAAGCATAAAGCGCGTTTGCTCACTCAGGAAGGGACATTTAAACCTTTGCAGACATTATTGAAGTCGTGAAGAATCAACATAAAATAAAAAAAAGTTGACGTATTCATCTCAGTTGGGATGGAAGGTAGTTGAGGAATACCAGATCAATACGATAGCAGACGACTCAGATAATGAAAAGAAAATGTACTATGGAAATATGAGAGTCAAAATTATGATACATGGCCATGGACTTGATTTCCCTGTTTCTTTCATAAGTTCATTGTCACACGGTGACTGGCCATGCATTGCAATTTCTCGAGCACGATCTCTGGCTTCCTCTTCCGACATATTAGCGTCCTGCCGTCGTAAAGTTCTGGCATCTTTTTCTATCAACACTTGTGCTTTTTCAAAAAGCTTGTGTTGATAATATACGTTTCCCCTTTGGTGTTATTTGAAAATGACTCCGTGAACAAGTATATAGAATTTATCTATAGACTCGGCAGGAATTTCTTTTTCAACATTTCCAAACCATATATATCTACCTCCACACTTCACATTCAGGACCAAAATTTCTGTGATTCAGAGATCATTTGAAGAAGTTGATTTTGGCTATCGCACGAGTGAAAATTATGATAATATATCTACACGCTGATTCTCATAAAAGCTCCAGTGATTCCAAGTCGTATTTGTTAATCGTTCTGCACACGAGATAACAAGTGCTAGCACGTGGAAACCAGGAGTAGCAAAGTAGATACATAGTTTTAGTTCTTTACTAATTAGTCCTTCTTGGTCTCCTATTTTTCCAATCCCTGGAGTATCATACAACTGATAGCGTTTCCCATTTCTTGTAGTAAACGCAAAGGAACACTCATATATGGCATAACTCCAACTGCTCTTAGCTTTTAAATAACTTTCACCAAGAATAGCATTTCTTGAAGAACTTTTGCCAGATCTCAGTTTCCCCAGAAGTATAATTCTTATTTCTTTTCTGGAAAAAGCAACAAAATACATCTAAGAAAAGTGAACATAACAAACAGCGCCTTTACTACTTTATTCTGGAACAAATGTATACATGTAAGGAGTGAGCTATATACAATTCATAATTTCCAAGCGTGTCATACGTAACGAATATACAATATCACCGAAAATAATGACACTATGCTATAACAAAATTACAAAAAGTAAATTGTTATCTAAAGACAAGTATCGAATTCCTCAAATCGTGAAATAAATGTTCCAGATATTTCCTTCTTCCCTTCATTATGGAATACTTTCTTGTGAATATTTGGGACCGCATTATAATATTTGTTTATCATCCTAGGCATCTTAGACTAAGATATGTTCCAAGAGTTGTCCGATATATATATTGGTCTTAAGATACCTCTATGAACATACCCACTGATCCCATTATATGTTCGTTATAATAATCTACTAAATGTATGTAAAGTCTATCATTGAGTCAAATGTTGTATGTTAATTTTTACTCCGTTGTTAACACACTGAATTTGATATTTGGAAAATAGGGATGTCAAAATGAGGAACTTTCTTAGTCGATTATTTGATACCTTTAGTCGAAGAATATTCGATTATTCGAAAGTTTTTTAACCACTGAAAACCACTCTTACGGCGCAGTTCCTTTGTACAATATGTACTCATATATAATAAATAATTCTGTACAACTCACTTACATATTTTTACTTGTATTTACCAACAATTAGATACACATAAAGGCATGCTATATCTATAGTTAACTTCTTAAATCGTATTGAAAAAGAAAACTGCGCCAAAAAAATTAAACAGTATTTTATATCATTGGTATCCCCTAAGAAGTCAAAAAATTATGTTTTATGGATTTTTTTTAAATTGTTGTTTCCTTGCAGTTAGCTGTCATTGTCACTGATTGTTGTGTTTTACATATATTTTATTTTTATGTAAAGCGCCTTAGGGTAATTTTTTTAAAATTATATAGGGTGCTATATAAATGTGCATAATAATAATAATTATAATGTAAAGACGTTGCATGGGATAAACATGGTTAACAACTTGAGTTTGTATAGCAACATGAGAAGGATCACAGAGGTGTGAATTACTGCTGTTTATAATAGGACCGACTTTTTACTGGTTGAATACTCGAAAGGGAAGTTAAATATTTTCGCTTAATTAATAGCGATAACTTCATAGAACATTTTCTTCAACTATCAACGAATTAAAGTGGAATCAGGGTTCTCTCCAAAATTATTTTCGATAAATATGTCGACAATAAATAAGCGCTTGTGTAGTTACTAGATATTTGATGAATACTTACATTGCTTATATAATTTAACTGATTTTCATTTTTGCATAGAATACCCCATAAAACAGAGCTGGAAAACGGGGTTTGTGTTTTCGGAAGAATTCATTATACGATTACATGAACTAAAGTTTTAACGTTCATGGATAAAAAACAGACAATTTTCTACCTCATTTACAAAAAAAAAAAAAAAAAAAGAATAAATTAGGTGCAAGTCCTATATCAGATCGCAAATTATCCAATGGGAGCTGAGTTGCAAGTCGTTATATTAAAAGAATGGGTAAAATGAAAACATTGGCTGTGCACAACCTTGAATTGAAAACTGACTATACGAAGCTTACTATATCACCTCGTACAAATGAACTTGAATCCAGAATAGACGACATACCTTTGAACAAATAGGCCGTCTGCAAACCAGACAAAGCGAGTTAGATTCCCAAACAAGATTGAATTTCTCACCCATTTTGCACCCGGGCAATATTACAACAATAGAAAAACTGAACCCGAGAATAACAGCAAAGAAAACAACTGAAACTGAAACGGAAGATCCTTAGCTGTGGGGTTGTATGACGAGAAGTTTTATGTCTAAAATTACCAGAAATATTTTGCAGTTCCTGCTGCCTCAGTTCCATCATGGCGAATATTTTTGTCTGCAAGTTTTTTTGTTCTTTGTTTTTGTTTTAAAAGTACGCAACATACTATTTGCAGACACAGTAGATAAATATTTTTCTTTAAATGAAAACTCAACTGCAGAGCTAACAATTATCTTATTTCTAATTGTAAGTGTGTTTAAATGGGTCAGGCCAAGTAAAATGTCTCAATTTTTCATTTAATTTTAAGTAGAGTCATACACGCTGTCTTAATCAATTGCCATACTGGATTTTACATTGGGTCTACCTAACAGGATTTCTACGGTTAATTGCACACTAGTCGGTAGGGATATGCACTTGGGTGATTCATTTTAAAAACATGTCTTGAAGTCGCCTGTATAACGTGCATCTAATTGTAGGTACATACAGGTAAATACGTGCGTAAGCTAAACTGAACCAAACGTAACATTACCGTAGCAGTGATTAAAACAAATAATTGAGTATTCATCGACTAAAGTTATCAAATAATAAACTAAGATATATACTTATTTTTACAGTTGAAAAATGTTCTAATATGTTTCTATTATCAAAGTAAATAGGATTTGTTTGAAGTAATGAGGTCAGATTCAATTAAAGTTCAATAAGGATTACATCACCTTTTTGTCCCATAGACTTGTATTTTTCGATCAGTCCACTGTATGTCTTGAAGTCAATCTTTAACTCTCTTATTTCTTGTAGCGTCTTCACCTGTGTATGTTGTAGACGAGCACATGTGTTACAGATGCATTCCCACCACGTCTTGAAATTTTCTTCAGACAATGTTTCCTTCGCTGCAGCTTCGTATATTTAATCATGAATCAGTTTAATTTTTTCTATATCATCCCAATGGTAAATTTTTCACTAAGATCCGCATAGTCCTTCGCACCCCCAGCCATCTGTTGGTTTCGAAAATAGTCTAGTATGTTATTGATCAACATGCCGATTAACGCATATAGATTTACTAACAAAAATCAAAATATATAAGCTATTACAGTTACATAATATATACAAGGGTATGTGCCAATAAGATAGATGGAAGAATGTGTATGTTAAAAAAATGTTAGTAGAATATACATGAATGTTCAATACACAAATACAGCATATTCCTTTAAAATTTTAATCAGATTTTAGGAGTCGCTAGATTATAAACAGATTGACACTTCAATGACTTTTCGTTAAATATCGCTAAATACACACAGAAATGACAAAATATCGAGGGTCGTAAACATGAACCACTCGATAGGCTTGACCCTTGACCCTATCTGCGTCAGATAAAAATCCTCAAACCCTGAAACTTCAGGTATATCGTTTGATAATTCTGGAATGCTAGCACACTCTTCTCTTTGCTTAACTAGAGGATTTTTTTCTCGTAGAAGATCCCGCAATATAGGTGTCAGAATTTTGAGATCTGCATTGATCATATACACTAAATTGACCAGGCTTCCACTGATATCTGAAATACAAGGATAACAAAGTACGAACAAGATCTTTCAAATTATAAGGGCCACGATGCCAATGTTAGGAAAGATATACCTTTTCACATATTTTTCCTTGTAGTGTTGTGGTCATATCTCAAAAAAGGCTTAGAAAAAGGGGTAACCCCAACCTAGGGTAGAACAAAGTACAACCTATATGATTTAATGCAAAATTTTGTATAGATTATGGAAATGATGGTCCTAGTTTGATAAAATGTGTTTGACTTCGTGTAAATTTGGAATTTCTGTCACAAAGTCAAACATTTTTGCGAAAAAAAATACAAGGTACGTATTGTCCAGTTATGACGGGCTTAGTGCAAGAAATCAAACAGAAATAGTTTTAAACTAAGCATTCTGACGAAACAATTTGTATTATTCCTTTAATGTGCCAATTTTGTTCAGAAATTTAAATATAGGAATAAATATGGACAGTCATATAACAGTCATAAACGCCGTCATGTTTTGTTCCGCGTACTCTCATTCCTTGCGTCTCACAAACTCATTTTTGAACAAAATTGTATATACTAAACATCAAAATTTTTCTCATTTACTTTTCTGTTGCATGATATATAGTTTACATACCGAGCATAATCAATGAGGCTGTGAGACAGCAAAATGCCCCCCCCCCCCTCCCCAGATTTGAGAAATTGCGTCAATTTTAAGGATTTTAATCATATCATTAATATGGTTGTTATATGAACGCTAATGTGATTAATCAAAACAATACCAAAGTAGACCAAATAAGCCTAAATATTTTGTCTTTAATGCTGTTACTCAGAAGAATAGCACACTTATCAAGTCACCAGACACCTCCACTCAACAGTGACATCAAGGAGATGGTGTATTTTTCCGTTCAAAGTAGTCTTGACATGCTAAAAGCCTCATCGCAGAAAACCATGCAAATTTATTACTGTTGACGAGCATTTTAAATAGCAATGAATCAGAATGATACATATTACCCCCACCAACCCCAAATAGTAATACTTTGAATTTGCCAACAACAATGAGCTGATGCAGTTACCTGTACCTTTAAGCTAAAAAGCTCATTCTCATTATGCATGTGGGTAATCAGTAATTACTATAATGCTTGTGGCATAATAATATAATCGACAATTCCTTATAGCCACTGGTAAATTTAAATTCATATCAGGTACCTAGGAGGAGCAAGGATCCCCTGCTAACTGGTCACAACCGCCGTGAGTACTATATTTTGAATAGGTAAATGGAGTAATCAACGTACGTATAAAGACCACTCGAAATTTGTTATGAAACACGTCAAACAACATTTGATGCAATGCAAGTTGTACTTGCAAACTAGATATCGCTACAACGACCACACCCCCCCCCCCCCCATTTTCATAGTTTTATAAACTAAATACATCTTTTTTGACAATAAGAGCGTTTAAAAAAAACTACAAAACATGCAAAAACAGGATCATCAAAATACTATTTCATGCAATCATATACAAGTCTATCAAATACATATGTACAGGTAAGTCATTTATAAAAATCAATTATAGACAAACAATACAATCACACACATACATACATGCACACACATTCCTCCTGGTAGGTTGTTAAACAAAATATTAATAAAATGATACTAATTAGATGTGTTTTCAAATAGACATTCCGATTCAACCATCTCCTTTCATATAATCAATTTCGTTATTGTTTGTTACATTTTTTTTTTTTTTCTAATTCATAATATGTTTTCAAATAGTTACATGTAGCTACATTATATAATAATGACTGCAAGAGAGGGTTACAGTGGAAATTGTCACCCCGAGAAAACCATTGTTTGACCGAGGCGTTAAAAGGGTTGTTCCCAAGGGGTGGACTATTTCCACTGTAACCCTCTCTTGCAGGCATTATTTATTATATTATTATCTGAATGTTATGGATTACAAAATTCTATATGCGCTCCCGAAAAACCCCTCTATACTGTTTTCGATCAAATTGGACTATGTTCTGAGTAAAGTGTGCATTATGGCGCATTGTTATGGTCATTAATATCTGTGACCGTAAAACGCATAACGTTCATGCAAAAGAAATGTGGCAAAACTTGAAGTAAGATTGTAAACATCAAGAAAATTGCAGAATGGGAATACTCCTCTAGCTTCTCAATTTGTGATTTTGCGACCATTAATGCTGAATTACAATACAAGCGAAACATCCGTTTTTGATTTGGCTCGCTTGTCTGTATGCAGCACTAGATAAAGATGAAACGTACGCGGCATAGATTTCGCGCAGTCCAACATTTTTTTAAGAATAACACGGCGTTGTCAAGCAATGCTTAACCGTTTGTTTACGGTTCTCACACGACTGTGGGGCGGGTTTGAATCACTTCAGGGTTGACAGTATATAAATATTCGCATGTAGTTTGAGGGGTAATCTAGTGAAAATAGTTTCAGCACCGAGAAAAGCATTGTCAACCGAGGCGTAGCCGAGGTTGACAATGATTTTCGAGGGGTGGAAAATTTTACACTGTTAACCTCAACTACATGCAATATTTATTTTTTTATACTGAATGTATGAAAAATAAACAAACCGTTTCGTCTGTTGACTTTTGATTACTGTCATGCGATCTTTTCGTGACATACCATGCTGGTATAGTCACTTTATTCATCAACACGCTCAAACGACGTCCGTCTAAACAATCTACGGCGAACCGTAAGCGCGCATAGAATTGACACGCGAGTAACAATTTTTGCAGATTATGTTTACCTGTCGTCACAATGTAATGTTTCCCGTTGCTAAGATACTATCACGCTGGAGGTGTTTTTTTCTGTTTCTCAGAAGGGAAACAGTATGTTTTGTCAACATGTACGTCGTTCCAAGTCAGATTTAAGTATTTTAACATGAAAGTTATAACAATCTATTTTTATTCAAAGGTTTCTCAGCCGTTAAGAATTATTTTACATGAAAGTATAAATATTTCTGAAAATAGTAGGTTTTGATTTTTCATCTGGAATATGTATTATTTGACAAGCAATATTACAAGATTGATTATTTCATCTTCCTTAGAAATGCCTAGTATAACTGTACATATATCAAATGTTATGCTTTTTCTAGATTTTTCAAATATCCATTTTTCTAGAAGGGACCATAATGGATAGACATTTGGACAGTAAATATGCATAATTGTTTCTGCTTCCATTTGACAAAAAGAACATAAATTATCATTTCTGATTTTGGACATTATAAACCAGAAATTTTGCCAAATGCTGACTTTAAACGTGACTCTATAACATCAGTATCTTACCTCGATTCAATAACGTTGCCTGGAAAAAGAGAGCTAACTCCCAAGGAACGATGGGAAAAAATATAGCATAACGCATTTCTATACTGTATTTATGGCAGGCATTTTTCATCCTAGGCAGTTATTATACGGAAGGAGAATCAAGTGCTTACAACAAAGTGTTTGTCTGGTTCACATTACCCATGCACTCATAAAATCTCTGCGCACAAAGATTGCAAGGCTGTAACCAGGGAAGGGGTGCATTGGGTGCATGTGCGAATTTGAAGCCCGCGGAAGTGATTATTACGATTTGGGTCCTCGATTTGGTGTGTTAATATATAAAAATAAATTGGCAGAGTAAACAATGTGTTAAACAGTTAAAACGAATCACCGAGTCCCAAAACCACTATACGAGGTTGTCCGTAAAGTTGTGGACAACCTTGATAAAAAACTGACAAACCTCTGATAAAGTATATGAAACCTAACATTTTCGTTAAAATTCATGTTTCATCTTATAATATTGCAAATTTTCATTATAAACAAAGCACATTTAGTTATAATTATATCAATACAAAAAGACACAAAACTCATACCCGGAAGCAGTTAAAATGAAATCCTTGACGCTTATCCACGTCAAAAACGCTTAAAGACAATTAACTTTTCGCAACGTAGTCACATAAACTCAACACGCACATTTCTATGTCGGCTTAACCAGTCATCAAAAATGTGTTATAATCTGTTCTGGTTCATGCTTATAATGACCTGTTTGCGATACAAATTATCACTAAGTCATATGTTGAACGATGTCATACCATTGTTAGGGACTGTCATTTTCCTACTTAGATGTTGACTACGTAATCCCGTTTACTATTTCGACTAAGGGCTCACGGCGGGAAGATTGCATGATCACCGGCCCCTTTTTGACTGTTAAAAACACCATTCCTCCGTTTTGAGAACCTTATGTCTAGAAGGGCCTATTTAATTAGAGAGATAGAATCGTGCATAGTCCTCCCATACTTTTTCACATCTGATGCCTACTTCGTTACTCATTAGGAATTTAGTAGGTATTTGTTGTTTTCACTCCTGTTGCTCATTGTTCGAGACTCTTAGCGAATATCAGTAATTATATTGTTTTATTGATTGTGATGGTAGTTATCTGGATGTTATATATAGTGATGTATCATATAGATTCATACGCTCTTGTGACATCAAATTATGGTTATATGCTTTCGCCATTTTATGATATTGTAAACGTTATTAGGTATCCTCAAAAATAGTTTTCAAAAATTTATCGAACCTGATCTACTACTGGATAAGATATATATTAGTGTAGTTGATCAAGTGTATCCACATTTTCCGAATAAAGATATATCTATTAATAGTAGAACCGACTAATTTAATACGTTTGCTTTTTGTCAGCCCATAATTTCATCACATATTGACTCTCTCCTCTCAGTTCAAAGTGGCCAATATCTTACTCATCGAGATTAACCTGTCTGAGCTAGGCTAACAGTCCCGCTCGTGAACTCAAACGACCATAGTCACCGAGATCCGTATTTAAGAAGTTCCTCACGAATTACAACAGTGTATTAACAAATTTTTAACATTGAGGTAATGCTTGCTATTGGAGCAAGGGTTGTTTGAGAAGCATCCAACCATATAGAGATCCCATCAGTACCATATGGGCACGTTAATATAACACTAAGCTCATATATCATACTCCATCTATGTAATGTCTATTAATTGGATATTCTATATTAATATGTCGACTAATTACTAAGCTCACTGAAATAACACTTAGTACGATCACGGGCAATGTATGTGAAAAATAACCAGATCAAATCATTAGGTTGTACTATTATATTTATAACGTCTCTCATGAATGCTTATCCATTATGCATATTACATCTCTTATGCCAATAATAGTTTCTCTTCAGACCAATCATGAGAGTATACTATATATATATCGAGGATGTAACGTTCTTAAGCGTCTCAAATTTTGCACATAAGATTTATATTTGTCCAATCTATCGGTTCGTTAATCTTTGCCTCCGAGGTTAATTCAATATAATTTTTTGGCCAGGTGATAGTAGTGTACATGAGTTTTCCTATTGCGCGTGCGTTCATATTTACTCACCTAGCCATGTCTTGTATACCCAAACATCCTGACATCATATTACATCTGAGCGTGCATCTCTTTGCTCCACGCTTTTCAGAAAAGGATCGATATCACTATTTTTTTCGAACAATGGAACGACTGGTGCGAAAAACTGTTTTTTAAATAGCACCCAAACCTCGATTTCTGCTTATTTTCTTGAATGTTAATCTGCTAAATTTCTGCACCATGAAAATTATTCAAGGGATAAAACATACTATATCAAGATATATCAACAATATACGAGTAAGACTATTGTTGGGCGGGTAGGCTTAGAGCATAGTGCCCTTTTTAAAACCCCGTGAAGATATAAATCGACTGACCTCTTGGGAGAGAGACGAACACAGCACTAAAAATGGATATCATCAGTATAATGAAAAATAAGCGCAAAAATCTTATCTAGACGTCCACCTAATGCAGCGAAATTATATACCAATTTATAACAACCTATTAAATGAAACTTGTTATAAGAGATAACCACGGATAAATCAAATTCATTGTTTCCAATTAAGATATGCTTTCGCTAGCGTTTTGCTTAATACGTCGGATTGTCACCACCCCACGTCTAATAACGATCAAAACATCGTCTTTAATTATTCTTTTAATAAAGAAGACAAATAATACATATAAAATAATATTCGGGAACAGAACAACAATATATTGTCTAAACATTATATTTATTAAATCTTCGAGACAATAATGTTATTTAAGTATATATAAAATAGATAAAATAATACATTGATTGTATTTAGCTAAATATAAATATGATATTATTTCCAGTGTATCTCTAAAGTACCTCTAACTAACTCTAATATTACTCTGTTTAGTTAGGACCCATCGGGCCGGGTCGTTTCGAGTTGTGCAGAAAGCATCGATAAGCTATGGTCAATTGCAAAACAATTTTTTTTTTTCGTAATGGGATTATTTGTCTCCATATTAGAGTTAAGGTCGTTAATTTGAAAACTTGGTCAAATTAAATATACACCAATTATAGTGAAGCATTTATCATCCAAACTCTTAAAAAATATATGTATTGGGATCTAATGGATTAAAATTTTTCTTATAAACAATTGAAGAGTCGGCTTGCGAATTTTCCATTAAAACCCTCTATCCTATAAGGCCTGCAAAACGGAGGAATGGTGTTTTTAAAGTCAAAACGGACCCGGAATGAACAGTATATGACGAACTTGAAATTTGAGAGAAAAACTTTGGGTAAAACCCGTGTCAAACATATTTGCACAGTTACCAAAAATATGATAGGAGAGGCTGTTGTCGTTTGCACGTGCTGTCTAATTCTTTTGTTCAGCTAACAATAATATAAATAATAACTTAAAAACACGTTTAACCCCCCACTCCCCCACAAAAAAAAACACTAAAGAATATCCCACTAAATTAGGGGCATTATGTGTTAGAGGGTGGGTGGGATACATACATGATGCAACCATTTTTTTTGCAACCCATAACTCTGTTACAAACGGCTTTTTAAAATCTTGAAAAATCTGTACAAGCATTTAATACAGTGTAAATGATAATAAATATTCTAAACATGTTTTTTGCCTGTTGTTTATTCATCAAAATCAAGGTTGCCAATCGGAAGATGGGACAGGTTTATCATGGGACATATTCAATGAATTATATAAACTGTATCTTTTGCAATGCTAAAAAAGATATTATAGATTTTTAAAAAAAAAAAAACTTGAATTAAAATACGGCCCGTTTTGCCATTTGTAATAAATAGCTCATTTTTAAAAATTGTCAAGCAAATTTTCAAACATATTAACACTTCTATAAATTCACGTGAAGTCTTTTAGCGTTCCAATTAACAGAGTGGAACAGTTTCGAGAGACACTCCCAACTTAATCTTAGCAACTATTTTCAATACAGTACGAAATTGTTTAGTCTTGATAATTTTAATCTCAGATAGGACAAAAATCGAACTAGAACTGCTCCTCTGACAATGTATTCCATTTGTGGCAAAATCCAATTGGAAGTTTTTCTTAACTCGGTATAAATTAAGGTTTTCGTTGTTCGCCAGAAAAGTGTTCCTATGATAAATGCCTCTCAGTTACACGTAACGCCCCAACCAATTACTAGGATCAGAACCTAAGACCCATACTTCAATCAGAAATGTGTTAATTCTCAAATTCACGGGGCGGGGGGGTGGTCCTTATATCAGTTCCATTGACGCATCAAAATTCACACGAAATGAATAAAATCCTGCCCAAATTATTTGAGGGACGGTTCTGCGACTAAAAAGGTTAAGAGTTCCAATTTGTTTTGATCATATCATGCACTAGATCAACGCCTGTGGGCTAATCACGGACAGAAGGCATCAGGAACTTTCCGTACAGAGTCCCATACAACACTAGGTCAAACATCTTTGTTACTTGACAATCGCCTTTGTTCATGGTGAATTAAGGGAAAAGAAAATATTTTTTGACGACTAGGCTATCGCAATTAAAAGGTGATTAAATAGCCATTCTTAGGAAGGCATCTCTTATGACTTTTGAAAACGTGTTAGTCCCGTGTGTATTTAATATATCACGAGACTGGTCGCGGCTGTATGCCCTGGTTAGATGCGATAATAATAGCTAAACATGAATTCGCGAATCTAGAACGAAAATGACGTCAACAAAGGGATATGAAGTCAAATCGGTCCTAGTTGTCCATCTGTACAGCGATTCCGGCGAGTCCATTGTTGTAGGGATTACCTACTGGTTAATGATTAACATTTAGTATTTTTTGTATTTAAATTTCAACATAGATTTGTAGATAATTCTCACGTTACATAACGCAATGACTAATGTGTCGAAATCGTGTCTTCACACGTTCTAACTTTTTGAAATCGAGCAGATGATTACCATAATTGATATTTTCTGTTTAACGTAATTATCACTATATGGTTAAAATGTCAACGCAGCAATTTCTTGTCGGCATAATTTGAGAATAAGACTTGATTCAGGATCCAAAAATTTTGTGCGGTCTACTTTCAAAGGAACCTCTTACATTGTAGGAGGACAGGGTGGTTGTGTTAATTTGAAAAATATTCTGTTGGCATAGACCTGTCAAGCACACCGCATATCGTTAGTGAGAGAGATTGTGAGGCTGCACGAAAGAAAGGAGACACGAGAAGCGATTGAGAGTAGAAGTAGAGCAGAGAGATATGAGAGTTCTCAGATCTACTCGCAATCTCTTCAACATCGCAAACGATCTGCTATGCCTATTGACTCTAGTACTGGCGAGTCGGTTCATCTGCGTTTATAAGAAAAGTCGTCATATGCAGTATTCAGAGGGAGAGCAAGTATCCGAGAGAGCAGGGCATCTCAAGATAGAGACAAGGCATGCACTACTCTCCTGCGAGTAACATCGATGTCATCTAAAGTAGCTTATAAAAGAAGATAATTTATATGTCAGTTAACCTAAATTAGCGGATTAACAAAATAATGTAGCTCAGATTCGCTTAAAGGTATATTTATCGTTCATTATTAGTGAATAGAATAACAATAAGAAACAAGAAAAAAAACAGGGGACATGAAAAGACATAATAATATAGTGTATTTTTACGAGTAGCAATATTGCTCAACATAAAATCTCAGCACTAATCAAAATATATGGCCATCAACGCCTCTTTCTTTCATCTCTTTATTTTAATATGCACAGAGTTTCATTATATCAAAATGAGAGAACGTCTACCCTAAATGTATTAACTCGCATAGACACCATGATGGTGGTAATTATAAATTTGGCTATTAGCGCTTTATGCTGTCTTACCTACACGTGTACACTACTTTTGCCGTTAAGCTCAAAGGCGGCTTATACAATTTGTTTTCGGACTTCTCAGTTATATCATTAACACTTTCCAACACACAGATGGCAATAACGGGGTACATGGCTTTCCAATGGTTAAACCCTGGCTCATCTTACTAAGTGCAAATGTCGTTTCTTTCACGTCTTCTCGTCCACGTAACAACATTTTTCAATTCTAGACAGACAATCTAAAAATTATCAGGGATTTCTTTAATATACTGACTCATTTTGTCCGGAGATAAAACGTGTCGGTATGAATACCAGACAGATGTATACTACTATAGCCACACAGTAGCTGCACGACCCCTTTTGATTATTCACTTGTGCACTAGGGAAATTGACGAGGTGAGTGGACCCTGTTAAGGTGGAAATTTGCGGCAAATCAGGATATATTGAATATGACCAGTGTAGATATGTGCATATTACTACGTGTTGCCGGGTAGATGAGTCCTCTCGAAAGTTTGTCAGAGTTAGAATCTTTAAACCATTTTCAGGAAGACATGCCCATAAAGGAATGATGAGTATTTTCAAAAACGGATTAATCGGGGCAATTTTATTCTC
>CAJDSM010064592.1:600-17830 GCA_903981925.1 Ostrea lurida | reverse complement strand
CAAAATTTTCGTCGATCCCTTGGCTAACACTAATGGTGTTCTATATTCCCTTTTTTGATTCATGCATGTTCCCTTGGCTGCTTTAACAAACAAGACGGATCCATTCACCTTCCCATATCATACTCTAACATCGATACAAATATTCTAATGGAAATATAAATCTAGCGGCAATACAGATTTATGATACATTTAAGGTGATTCAACGATGAATGATATAATACAGCATTCTTTTCTATGTCAATCAGTGATACAATATATACTTCTATTTGATACCAACCGAGGACCTCATTTAATAACAAACGAGTACTCTGTCCTTAATGACAGATATACATAACCTTCATGGACACAATGAATTTATTGGACACAGTTAAAATTACCAAGTTCTCGTGATTATCTTAAATGTGATTCTTATGATCCATTTGACCTCAATGATGTTGATTCAATTTAGACAAATCCTAAGACTTCTACCTTAAATTGACTTGTGTATAGCCACATGTGTGAATTCTTAGATCCATAGCCTCAATGTTTTACCATGGGTATCATGATCTTGGACCATGTGAGGCCTTAATGTTTGTGCCATGTATGTGTGATATCTTGAAACCACGCATGATGTTGTGCGCCATTGTATGTTGAATCTTAGATCCAGCCTGATGTTGTGCCGTGATGTGGTGAATTTTAGATCCAACCTGATGTTGTGCCTATCGTATTGTGTGAATTTTAGAGGTCACGACCTGATGCTTGTTACTACCTCAGACTGAGATCCTGTATCCTAGACTTGAGGCTTCGGCTGATCTCCTCTTCTTTTCTACCCTTTCAGTTTTCTTCGTGTCTTGGTCCAGTAGTTTTCTCGATTTTCAGCATAACATTTTATTTCCCTATCAGTTCTCTGTCCTCCTCTTTAATCTGTGTCTTCCTAATTTTGAAATTAATCAATGACATGAATGGTCAGAAAAACAACACCTTTAAAGTGCTTTTAAAGCAAACTTCATTGGATGCTGCAGAGCGATCACCAACAAAAGTAATATCATATTTCCCACTGCTCATAAATACTTACCCGGTGCTCTAACCGAGAAGAAACAGTTAACCAACAAATCAATGCACCTATTCTGATCACAGTGTACAACAGGCACCTCCCAGATACACACTACGGTTATCATCAAAACCTTTAAAAACAACCTAATTGACAGCTTTACCCTAGATTTCTGTCCCGGTATACGATCCTCTCCAATTTCTCTCGTGCAGGAGTTCCCTCTCTTTGATTAACTTGTCCATTTTGCTGATCTACACCTCGATCTTTGTTCTCTGTGAGTTCTAGCTCCCGTTTTCATCGCTGCCTTCTCTGTCTGTGCAATTCATTTCAATTTCCAAGATTTTATTGAAAACATAAACCTAGAATTTCTAGAAATAAAATTCTTTTAGCTACATTTGGATAAACATCTTGGTTACATTAGCCCCCGATCCCCTAAATAAAATTAGTAGTGCTCAAATATTTCATTGCCATCCTATAACTAAAAATTTTAAATACAACCCAATCAGAAATTCATTTTGTGTTTGACAATATCTAATGTCCAACACAGATATGATTAGATGTTTATTATTATCTTTTTTCAACTTTTAGTGGTTTGTTTATCAAAGTTAATACAACTGAATATACCCCAAGTTTTGATTAAAAAGTTTTATTCTAATGTTATTCAAGAATGAAATACAATGACTATAATGTTATTTAAAGGCATATTGTTACAAAATCTCAATAATTTTTATTCACTTAGAATGCAGTTGAATATCGTAAGCATTATTGAGATATTAGAATTAAATATTTTGTAATATACCAATTGATTATTTACTGTTAATTCTATACTCCATAATCTAATAAATATACAGTTGTTGAATCTTGTCGGGAAGACAAAATTCGATTTAGCCCCGCTTTATTCATATGACCCCTATGTTTTGAACTCGTTCGTAGAAGCTATTTCCGCGCGGCCTCACGTACGTTACCGAAGGGGCCTCAACGACAAAATTCTCAAAAATGCTAGACAGCACAATGAAAAATTTTAAGTACAATATAACTAGGAAGTTAAAAAATAATATCAGCAGTTCATAGAATTATATCTAGTAATAGATTTGTATGTTTTTCTTCCGAAAACTGTGTTAACCATTGGTAGCCTATAAGATAGCATGTGTGACGTCGTCTTTCTGACGTTGTCGACAAGTTTATCAGAAACGTCATCAAGAATCTGGTATAATTGTTAGATACCTACATGTAATTCAGATTCTCTGGGCGACAAACTTCACAAAAACGACAATTATACCTGCTATTTTCGTTATTTTTACATTTGCCATTTTTTACACCCGTTGTTAATCTTTTTAAAAAAAAAAAAAAAAAAAAAAACAGTCAAACACGCGATTAGTTTCTGCTGATTGAAAAATACAAAATGTGTAAGACTTATCCTTTTAATATTTAGAAAAATGTAACATTCACAAAGATTTTCTTATATTCGGAAATCTGTTACTTTTATTAAACATAATAGGCCCAACCTAACATTTTAAAGTTTGATAATTAACAATCTAAACACATACCGCTTTTTTTGTACTAAGTTTACATTCCCCATGCAATCCTTATACAGATTGAGATAAACACTTTGATCTACTCTGTGCTGTTTATTATTCCCATAAATCCTACTATAGATTGAGGTCCCTACTCCTGTGTTGTTTAATTCCCATAACAATTCCTATGATACAGACTAAGATAATAATTAGCTCGCGGAGCTCAGGCCTCTGACTAACCGCGGATATACTGCTCCCACCGTAGGGCTCCGTTTTCACAATCAGCAGCACGCCCTGCTCAGTTCCGGGAGCGCCTCCCGAGTTATTCATCAATTGGAAATGTCCAGTCTTCAGCATTCTTAGCCCTGCAATAAAATCACATTCAAAATTTCCTATCTGCCCTGACATAAAATCACATTCAGAACAAAATCTTATACGCATAAACCGTAAAGATTTATGGCGATAATTGGGACCGAACGGAATTCAAAATTTTCCATCATAATTTGAGCATCTGACTCCGGCTAAGAATCAATCAACACTTATCATCGACCTGCTAAAAAAATTTAATTCAAATTGGCTCATGATGCGCGCATTAGAGATCGTATGAAATCACAAGTGTTCGATCATTCTGGCGCATAACATATCACATTCAATAATTATCATATATGGCCCCTGGCAATAAATCACAGCACAAATTATCATCTGGCTTTCAATGAACCATCTTTACAAACATTTCAACCAATGGAGAATAACCACAAAAGTACTACAAACTAGGTAAGTAATCATGCACACATGCTCTTGGTGTTAACCACAAAACTGCTGGAGGAGACACTGAACTCTTATTCTAGTTGTCACTTAGCATTGGGCAAATAGCTGAGTAGACGAGTCTTTCAGTTCTATCTAATGTAGAGTAATTATAATTAGCCCTGATTTATTGATTTCTAACCTGAAGGTTCCGTGGAGTTCAGTCCTGCAGTCGCTGATTTTCGGAGAAATTCTCTCCTCTTGACCTTGGCCTGTATTCTGTAAGCCTCGGGATATAAAAAGACCTGGTCGTACAGTTCCGGCCTGGTATCTCTCCTGCTGGTACACCGGCTATCAGATTCTCCTGTTCCTGTACGATCTTTCTTTAGACGTTCCATTTGTTCTGTGCTGATTTCACCGGCTGGTCGCCATTGTCAATCACTGTTTTCTTCAATTTCTCTTTGTCTCCAAGGGATCTGTCAATGGGAGTGGAATTATATACTGCTATGAATTTAAAATCACAGTAGACACATCTCACTGTATTGGTGTAAAGAGTGAACATCATAAAACGAACAAGCGTAGAGGTCTTATTATGTTTCTGAAGGCAGAAGTAATATCAAATCATATATTACGAAATCACAGACCGGGATAGTACCTTTTTTTAGTTGAATGAATAATAAAAAATCATAGAGACATCTCAAATTACTTGTGTTGAGAGTGAAATTATATACTGAAAAGAGAAGAACTCTTGAGCACCTGTATGTGCATGTGTATCAAAATAGAAGTCATTCAAAAAGCATCTGATATGTAGAGTGACATTACAAAGTGAAGTTGTCTTAAGGGAGTTGGTATTTTTGGAGCAAAACTGAAATTCTGTGCATTACAAAAATGACGGGGGACATTTCAAGGTACATTTGGTTCTGTATGTAAGAATATCTTCTCCATGTCATCATCTTTGTATTATCTCAGATTACGTATTAAGCCTGCTTTACATAACCTTGGCTGCCAGAATAGTTTTCTCTGTTTCAGTTTTGTGAATTTTCTTCCTCGTACCCAGTTTCTGTTCTCAGTTCTTCGATCATGGAGCTCGAAAAATTTTCTAGTTCTTCTGCAAATATTCGCGAATAAATTAAAGTTTAAACCGCAAGACTCTTTGCATAAAATGGGAGTAAATAGAGGATTCGAATTTGAGTGCTTAGTTGGCATATGAAATTTATGAAATGAGTTTACCGGATTTAATATTTCCCGAGCCTTGGCGAGGGAACATATTTAAATTGGTGACGATTCTCATGAAATTTCATATGCCATAAAGCACGAGTATAGGATCTAAGTTTAACCACTAACTATCATTAAACGCGTAATTTTGATTTACTTTTATACTATTTTCACCAACCACGAATTTGTCGCGTTGCTATTTGTTTGACTCGTCATTTCGATTGTGACATCGTTTGCAACGTCACGGTCCGAAAGATCACCTCATAAAAGACACAAACCCCCCTTGAAACAACCTCAATGACAAAACAATGTTACAGTCTTTTACCGTCAATGTTTACAGTTTCAAAGTCTGATGTGCCGTTTTCTTTACATAGCGCAAGACTGATTGATCTACCTAATTTGCATTTCTATGAACCTCAGCTACGAGTTCATATCGTTTTTCCGAACCCGTGTTATGAACCTGGAAACAGTACAGTTGTGTGATAAATTCAAATGTGCCATTCTTTACAAAAGGATGAACCATAGAACACACATGTCTTATAAAAACAGAAGGACAATGCACCTCACGAATACTCTCCTGGGACAAGAGTTTAAAATGTACTCACTTAATCAGCAGAAGAACACACTGTGTACTTCATTCTCTTACAATTGTCTGCTTTCCAATTTTATAACCAACTTTTTATCGATACTGATCAAATTGATTTTAAACTTGCCTCTCAGCTTTTGATTGGCAGTTCTCTCAGATAGCACCAGTTTTTGGAGTTCTTCCAGGTCAATAGGCAGCCCCTCTACAGATTTATCTCCCTTCCAACTGGCTGACACAGCGGGCTCATTCTCAGAAAATTTGGTCTACAAAAGTCACGAGCAGTCATAAATTCAGTTTAAGTTTCCAGTCTCACTATAATTACTTAAGGCCGAGCATGGATCATCTGTCGCTACATCATAAAGGAATTAAAGCTACTGTGTGTGCAACTGAGCTAATTCACAGAGTGATATACACACAGACAGATGAGGGGAGTTCTAGGTGACACAGCAATGCTGTATCCTGTTACAAACTAATTCCTTTCTTACAAACGCTCACTAGACCTAGATTTGCTATAATGATGTAAGCCTACCCGGGGCATCCCCTTGGTCGGTGAGAAGTGGTCAGTGATGTAGGCAGCGAAGGAATCGATGGACACTCGCAGCTGGGAGTCCAGGCCTGCATGGGGTCCCTGGCTCTGTTTGGGAGACTGGGTACCTGCATTAGAACAATAACATGCTACACAGCTATAAACTCAGTACTAAGAATACTCAACACAACCACAAACTCAGTACTAATCTCAAACCTCATAGATAGGTGTAAAGCGTGTAACCAGGTCTATACTCAGTATACAGTACATCACAGTTACAATGAACACACTCATAAAGAATTTACATTTACAGTGAACTAATTTTCATTCCTTGTAGTTTTAAAACATATTATGAAAATATTGGATAATACGCAGTTTTTTAAAGAGTCAAAATTGTTTATCCCTAAAATTTAACTGAAAGAGTTTTCCTAAAGCAGCTTTCTGTCGTGACACACAAGTGAATGTATATTTAATCGTCTACTTAGTCTAGTAAAGCATCACCAGATGACTAGTGATACAGCTTTTTCCACAAATTTGTACAATACGTAAAGAAAAATTGCTAAAAGATCTGAAACTGGGAAGAGGCATTTAAAAGAAAGATAGCTGATGAAAAATGTACTAAAAATCCATAACTACACTAATTACGATACTTAATTACCGATGATTTTCTGCCGTGAGATGTCTGCAGGAGACCACGGCTGATCCGGTTGAACCGCCTCTCTCAATCTTCTCTCCTTCTTTCCCGCCCTCTCTTGGGCTCTGTCCTTGTCCCCATGCTCTCTTGGGGCTCTGTCGCTATGGTCCCCATCTTCTTTCCAGCCCTGCGTTGCCCCGTTCTTTCCAACGCCCTTCTTTGCGCCCGGGATGTCGGGGGGAACCCTCTCTGTTCGTTCTTCTGCCTCAGGGTTCCCCCTCTCCTTCGCACTAGGGGTCTCCTTGTGTGACCTTGGGTTCGATCTGGTGATTGTGCTCTGACCTACCCAGAGCTTTTAACCATTGATGATACTTGTCTTTCAAAGTGGACCTTAAGGGGTGTACAAATGTGCACACATATATTATATTTCTCCAGTAATATAAGAGAAGATACAGACTACTGAGTTCGATTGTGTTTGAAATGAAAAACTTCAGCTGTTTTAAAATCTAAATAATTGCTAGAGTCCCTGCGGTTCTTGTCATCAGCAAATATTACAGCAAACGTATAACCTTTTCTTGCGCCACTACCACGAAACATCATTTTGATGTAAATTGTTACCCTGCTTAGTTTCACTTCTTTTGAGTTGCAGATTTATCGCCTGCTTTAGTGCTATGAGCCTAATATTTCTTTGTTGCCGACGGAATTACGTCTCGCTTTAGGTGTATCATGTCTTTGATCCGAATTACCTGCTTTAGGACTTGAGATCATTACTGCTTAGTTTGTGGTTTTTTGATTTGAAATACCTGCTTTAGGTGAGAGGTCTTATTTCTTTGATTGAATTTACCTGCTTTAGTTGGAGGAGACAGCGACCTTGACCTCTCATGCTGTAGAGCTTGGCACAGTATTGACCTTTCGGTGACATCACGACGCTGGTGTTGACCTATGGAGACAGACTGCGCCCGGGGAGGAGGGAGACGATTTCTTGGACTGTGTCTTTCCCTTTCTCGTTTGAGAAACTCTTTCGTTTTTTGTTCTTCCTCTCTCAGAAATTGACTGTGAATGAAACTTTATAATCTAAACACCCATTGATGTGTAGTGACATATATATTTAACATATTTTCGTGCGTGTGTTGTTCGTATATATAATATCTTATCCAACGTGTGTGAGTGTTGTCGTAATACACTTTTGTGTATTCACTTTTGATATATTATACAATTATTCTAGACATTATTTCTTGCGCAATGATAACTGCACATTTTCCATTTTACACATTTAACATTTAGTAATATCTATATAATTTAACTTTCAAATGTTACTTACAAGAAATAGTAAATCTAGTAGCATGTAAAGTCAGTACTATATGTGCATCGTGTATATTAATGCCTTTACTTTTTGTACATTTTGCTGTCGGGTGTTGGATGTACATCTTTTGTGATTCACGGAATGTGTGTGTGTCTGTAGTACGGCTTTGTAATTCCTTTTTGACGGGTTTATGCCATTTGTTAGGTTTTGTAAGGTACTTTGGGTACGGGTGTCTGGTAATGTACAAATCTTTTGTACGGTTATGGACTTTGGTACGGGGTTCTTGTAATTTGTCGTTCACAGGTTTGTAATGTACATTTGTGTACGGGGTGTAATGTACTTTTGTTAGGGTTGGGTTACTTTGTTTGGTTGAATGTACATGAGTTATGGTTTGTAATGGAATGTGTGTACGTTTCGACTGCTACTTTTGTGACGAGTGTTGTAGGTTACATTTGTTACGGATTGTGTTAATGTATTATTTTGCTGAGGGTGTTGTAATGTAGCTTTTTGGTCAGTGTGTAATTATTTGTGACGTGTTGTATGTACAGGATTTTGTGTACAGCGTGTGTAATGTACTTTGGTAAGGGTATTATGTACATTTGTTCAGGGTTGTAAATGTCGATTTTGATACGGGTGTAATTATGATTTTTGTACGGTGTGTGTGTGATTGTTACAGTCGTGTAGTAATTTTGCTACGGTGTTGTGACTGTACATTTTTGGTGTAGAGTTGTTTATGTACATTTTGGTCGCGTGTTAATGCATACATTGAGTTTACATTTTTATGTACTTTTAAGGTAATTCTGTCAATGTATTGTGCGGGTTTTTGTAATCTGTACATTAAGTAATAAAGTTTGCTAATTAATTTAGTGTCGCGTGTGTGTGGTGATGGTGATCTGTATGATACTATATGCAGTAAGGTTTAATTTACATTTTGCGGTGTTACGTATTTAGTGATCTTAGTGTACGGGTTGTAAGCATTTTGTGTCGTGTGTCTTAGAGTACTATATGTTACAGTTGTTGTATGTACATTTTGTACAGGTTCGAAATGTGCGCAATTTTGTGACAGTGTTGTAATGTCAACATTTGGTACGTGTCTGAATATTTGGTCGGTTCCGGTGCTTCTTTGCTGTACGGGGTTACTGTACATTTTGTGTCGGTGATGACATCTTATGACGTGTTGTGTTAGTTTGGTGCTGGTTGTAATGTAGTGTGTTTAATGTAATTTTGTTAGTTTTGTATAATTTGTTCCGGGTGAATATCTTTGTATACGGTGTTTTAGCTTTGTTACCGGGTGTTGTATGTACATTTGGAGCGGCGTTGTAGTTAATTGGGTCGTGTTCAATGCTACATTTGTTCGGCGTTTGTAATGTACTTGTTACGGATGTGTAAGATGATTTGTGCGGTGTTGATAGATGTTTTGTGTAGTACGCTGTGCTTCAGGTTCCTTTGTTAGGTGTTTAATGTACATTGTGAAGAGTGTCTTAATTACATTTGTGTCACGTAGACTTCTTGTAAGGGTTTAATACATGTGTCTACAGTCGTCAATGATTTTGGACACGCCGATGTACTAATGTCTATATTCAACTGTTCTGTACCATCAAGTACATTACCACCCGTCTAGCTACAACTAAAGTAATGCTCACATACTAAATTATATTGCTCGTACACAATACATTGCATGATCCCATCTGCCTTTCCCACCGATTGTGTACCATGCCACTTTTCCTTGAAGCATGTCTGTACTGTGCACTGTATTGGGTGTCACAGGTTATCAGTACAGCTGTACTTTGTGTTAAAAGTGTTATAACCTGCTAACATCTCTTTTCTGTACTTACCAGAAACCACTAAAGTGTGTGTGTGCGCATGACGTGGAGCGAGGTGTGACCGTACAATTGATGTGCGACATATGTAACAATAAACAGTACGAATAACAATTCTAGCAATATCTGATCTGTATAGTTCACATTTCTAGTACCTATATTTTCATAATACAATCAGTAGCAGATGTTAGATAGTAATTTATCGATCCACACTAGAGATTATAGACCCCGTATATAGACTTTTGCTTAAAAAGCGGCACAACTGAAATTTCCCTGACAAAACTCTCGCACGAAAGTATATAAAGATTGTCCAGCTATTTCATTGCACCACACTTTTACCAATTGCTTTGATGGGAAAGATTACCAGACGATATCGACAAGAACAGCATATCGACGACATGAGACAGACGTGTGCCAAATTGTGTCCACCAAACTGGCAAAGTCTTGACACCAAACCTATACAGCATACTAATCATTGCTGCATGCAGCTAATATCAACAAAATGTTCTCTAGCACTAAAACCTGAAAGACACTTGAATAAACAAGATATTAATCCGTTTTGTCTCTCTTCTGCTTCGTAATCATGCAATCTGAGATCGATCCTAAGTATTAAGCCAATTTCCTCACTCATGTATCCACACTGAATATATATGTACGAGGCACACATTCAAAACTTACGTTACACAAAACACACGTTACCTTGACCATTCGAACCTGATTGTTTTAAACGTCTTCTCCTGAATTCTTTAAAATACTCAGTTATAGTGTAGTATGTCAAATCAATGGACATATATTGAATTATTTACAAAATATTAAAAGTCACACAAATTTGAATTAGCCATGATTTCTAGGTTAAGTTATTTACATTACTATGATCTATTTCAGTATTAATTAATATTGTAGCAGCATTTCTTTCGTGAACTTCTTTAAAAAATACCACACAACTCCGGCAATTTTCTTTAAAGCACTTTATTTTCCACAAATCTGCGGTAGCTGTTGATTTCTCTATAAAGCTTCATCTTTGCAAACAGACTTTATATTAATCATCTATAATGGCGAATAGTCGTCCAGCAACACATTTGCAAGAAAATGAATTCCTTGCAAGATGTACTATCAAGTGAACAATACCACCCAGTTCTCAAGAATTAACAACCACCATCCTGTCGTTACACGAGCTACAGCTCCGAGAAGTGTATGACTGTAGAATACATTTACTCACATAGACAACGTAGACAACATACTACTTCTGGTAAACACATCAGTACTTACTATCTGTGTAACGGAGCTGTAACATCTCCGTTCCTCTGTGTGCGCTCTGTCAACCCCCGGGGTAGGAATTGTCCGCTGAGAATGGGGAAAACGCAAAGCCTCCGCAGTTTCCTGCCCAATGGATTTCTCATGACCCTAAATAATTCAATGATTAAATGCTCTAACAACAATCTTTCAACATCTCCGAATGATGTATAAGTTCTATCTATCGTACTGTATCACGTTACTTAACAATGTCTTCCAGACAAAATAATAATGAAGAGGATTTTGGAATAATGAGAGATGTCACTTAAGCTGCTTACGCACTGACGAGAACAGGAATTTTATCCACTTCACACAGCCAGACCAGTCCTACAAGTGTCAACATTTAAGCGTGGTTAGATACCTGACTGCTCTACAGCGTTAACGCGATGTACTTAAGGGTGGTTACGATAAACTGATCTGTCTACAGTTACGAGGTCTGTAACATTTCGTAAGAGTGCGTTAGATTAACTGCACTGTCTAACAGGTCTACGGGAGCTGTGAACATTAAAGGTGGTTAGATAACTGCTCTCACAGCTCTCGCAGTTGTAACATTAACGGTGGTTAGAAAGCTGACTGTCTACAGCTCTAACGGATCTGTTAACGAATATAACAGGTGGTTTAGATAACGACTGTCTACAGCGTCTAACAAAGATGTAACATTAAGGTGGTACTAGATACCTGACTGTCTACGGTCTTACGAGGTGACATTAACGGTGAGTTACCGATAACAAACTGACTGTCTCACTCTACGAGACTGTACCATTAAGTGGTTACCGTAACCTGAACTGTCTAACAGACCTGTACGAGTGTAACCAATTAAGGTGGTTAGAAGAACTGGAACTGTCTACCAAGTTCTACGAGCGTGTAACGCATTAAGTGGTTATAATTAACTGACTGTTACAGCCTCTCACGTAGAGCTGTAACATTTTTTAAGGTGGTTAGACTAACATGACTGTCTACAGCTCTGCAACGAGGTGTAAACATAAGGTGGTTAGACAATAACTGACTGTCTACAGGTCTACAGATGCCTGTAACCATTAAAGGTGGTTAGATAAGCCTGCACTCGTCACAGCTCAGCTGAGATGTACATCAAGGTGTTAGATAAACTGACTGTCGTACAGCGTCTGACGAGAGTTGTAACCTTAAAAGGTGGGTTAGCTAAACTGACCTGTCCACGGGCGACTTCCTCTCTCTCCAGATTAGCAAGCTTTGACGCAAGATGATAATTTAGTAAACCATTAATAATAAGGGTGGTTAATAGATCCTGACTGTTCCACGGGCGACGTTCCCTCTTCTCCAAACAGAAGCTGACCACTCTCCGGGTCATGGTATGACTCCAGTATCTGCTTCTCAAATGTTGAGTCCATTTCCTAGAAGGACCTTCCTTTCCACTAGTTCTCGTTTACACTGACAAATCAGAAAACCAACCTCACTATTCAAGTCTACCGTCCCACTGATTTCCTAGTCACGAAAATATCACTACTTATGGACTTACACGCTCTCTATTACACACTCACACCCTCGCATCTATTACGACTCACACCTCGGTATTACGACTTTCCACACCTCCTCTATTACGACCACACCTCGTGATTATTTACGACGCACACACTCACTATTACGACATACACCTCACTCATATTACGAACTTCCCACCTGCACATTACGACTCCCACTCACTAATAGACTCCACCTGTCTATTACGACTCACCACCTCTCTCATTACGACTCACAACCCTCTACCTAATTACGGACTCAACTCTCGTGATCTACGACCTCACCACTCGCTATTTACGACCTCGACGACCTCAACTTATACGATCGTACCTCTCTATTACCACTTCACACCCTTCTCATATTACGACTCACACCTTCACTATCGAACGACTCACACACTCACTATTGACGACCTCCGTAACCTCTCTATTATCGACTCACACCTCTGAACTCATCAAGAGATAACTTTCAAAAATCTAGTTATCACCTGTACTTTTCTTCGTAGTTTAATTCTACAACCATTACTAAAGCACTAAGGAAATCTTATTCACAACATATTTCTCTGCTTCATATAATTGCTTGATCAGAACAAATCATCCCCACATGTACCAAGAATACTAAATAAATGTACATACCTTTCTCATTGTATCCGCCCGAAACAGAATTCTATCCTGTAGGAGCTTCGACATTGGTGCAATATGAGTGAGTCCAGGTGACTGACTGTCGTTTTTTATTGTTAGGCGGAGACAACCCACACTCCCTCAACGCTTTTGTCGTAGAGCCTCGATTTCACTTACTGCGATCGTGGTAGCCCATAAAACTCCTGACACAAGGGAACCAGTTTTTTATATACTCCACAATTCTTCATGACATTAATACTTTTTTTATAAGAATTAAAGACGAAGCGGGGTACACATAGTTGTTAACATACAGTCAGCGAAAAATATTAAAGACAACTTAGCCTTAGATACTAGCGAAAATTACATGAAACATGCTTTTGGTACATTATCGATGAAAGTATTCATCCCTCTCAATCACGTCCACATTATATATACGATATAAACTTTGTGTTAGGCGCTGTGGTGAGTTCTCTACACGTATATACATGATCGGTACGCATATTTCAGTTGCAAATCGATTGCATTTTCATAATCGAAGTGACCATTTCAAACCAATGCCTAACCAAAAATGTATAATGCTCTGAACTGTATGAATTGCGGTATAATGACCTGAGATTCTGCTTCCCTTAGAGAGACTAATCGTAATTAATAGCAACCAAACCATGTCAATATTGATAATTGCTTAATTACACACTCAAACGTGCACACCATGTATACTGAATTTTGATTTTAGTCTTGATCGCAAGTTTCGACTTGTAATGTAGTAAATTTTGAGTTCACTGCTATGGGGCAAACACAAGTGACTACACGACTTAGAGAAAAAGTATTCTCAATTTACAACTTTCTGTCAAATACCATTGATACACATGATTAATGGCGTCAGCGAATTAAATGCTTTTCATATATCTTATTCACATTAGTCAAAGATGTGTTGGAGTGTGGACAATAGCTCATCAGCTTTTCACGGTAAAGTACCACAAAAATTCCGCTTATGCATGTCTGCCGCGTCAGCCTGGAGTTTACCATGGAGGCTAGCCTACACTAACAAATTTGGCACCACAAGCTTCTCAGCAATCTGCTACTGTTGAACGATTATTCACGGCAGAGCCACCCTACGAATAAAACAATAAACCTCCTAAACAGTCGATCGCTTACTGTCGACGGACACGCTTATCAACCGGAGACCAGCCTCACGAATTCAAGTAGAACTCACCATTCGGCATCCGTAACTGTAGTACTGGATGTTATCAGGACGAGGACCACCCTACGATGAAAAAGTCAGAACCTTCCTGAGTCAGGTCCGTCCAATAACGCTGCAACGCATTTTATCCCAACGAGAGACCGCACCTCCTGACGGTATCAACAACTAGACACCTCACTCCAGCATGCTCGCTCACATGACTGTGCACGATTTATCCGTGTAGACCCCCTACGAATTCTACAAACTAGCATCTCTATCAGCGATCGTACGTGTAGATGGCGCGTTACACTTTCGTGCGTGATGACCACCCACCCCTACTCGAATAAATGTAGCCTGCCACACTCAGACCGGCTATACTGTGCGACTACTTATTCACTCGAGAGCACAACCACTCGAATGATAAAAATTATAGACCCTCCACTCAGGATCCTAACCTCGTGTATGACGCATTTAGCACGGGACCTAACAGCCTACGATGAATGAAGGTTGCGTCTCGGGTGGATCCAGAGACAGTAACTGTGCCGATTTAGTCACGGAGACCACCCTATGCCATAAAATAGAACCTCCAGCAGGATCGATAACTGTGATACGAATTCTATCACGGAACCACCCGCTATGATACATAAGAAGACCCCAATTTCCAGGATCCGTAACTGTGACGATGATTATCACGGAGACCACCTACGATAACACACTAGAACCTCCATCAGGATCGTACCACTGTGAACCGATTTATCACGGGAGGGAACACACCCTATCAATAAGATAGAACCGCCCATCAGCGATCGGTAAACTGTGAACGACTTTATCACGGAGGCACCCTACGATAACAAATCAGAACACTCCACACCAGGATCCGTAACTGTGACGATTTATCATGGCGGCCATTGCTACCATGAAATAGAACCTTTATTTTCGAAATCACATCTAAAAGACCAGTGACTTGCACTTTTAAATATCTACTGCACAGCTACACACATGTATGATTTAAATCAAACAAATACCATGATTACTAACATAAAGATAATAAAATTCATTAAACCTAAGTTTTTTTTCTGAGGTGCATGAGCACTGACTGTAAAGCAGAAATACCAAAATCACACAACAAAGTATAAAATTGGAAATGTAACACTGCAATTTGAAATGATGTAAATAAACATGTACAATGTATGAAACTTGGTTTTAGAGTCAGTCGATCAGTGAAAATTAGAATTCTATGAGGCACTGATTTCACTGAATGAAGTATGATCACGTGATTTGGTATACCTGACATATGGGCATTGAATTCGCCTGTCAATCAAAATTAATCATATACTAGTATAATGTTCTCTCTGTGTACATCTCTACATTGTCACTATATCTTTATGTGCATGTAATACTAGACTATCTGCTTAATAATGCAGTGTTGTTATCATAAATACTGATTTTAAAAGATATTTTAAATAGATGCTTTTACAAAAGTGCATAGCTATCTAAATATAATACATGAATTATATGTGGAAAAATTCACCCACTTTATTTTCGCCTAGTAAATATATGGAAATACAATTCTATCCCAATTTATATTCATAATTTAAAGGTTGTTTTTCAATACACAAGACGATATTTATCAAAATTCAGGAAATTTTACATCTGATCACTATGGATGAAGTGGGCGAAAATTAAATGAGGGTGACAATTTCTCAGTAAACAGAATATAAACCACAACCCATAAAACACTAAACACATAAATTCCAAAAATCTAGCAATCAATTCCCCACAACCAAGTGTTAATACCCGTCCCTAAAACACCGTGTTAGAAAAAAAATAATAAACTCGGGGAAAACAGACTAAAGTTCACTATATCCACCTATTCTACTGTTTTACAGTGAACAATTGAACTAAGTCTATTCCAACTAAACAGGAAGTCTTCCTACAGTTCGGCATTTCCTGTTTAGTTGGATGACTACATAATCATAATAATGCATAATATTCTATGGAATATATATGTAGCTACACGATGTTATGTTACGTATCTAAAGCATTTTCTTACTTGATCGTTTCCCTGTTGACAAGCAAACAGAATTAACAAATATATTCTTTTTCAAAGTAATTTCACATCACAATGGTTATTTTTTTTAAATTCTTCAAACTTTCCATTCAGCATGTTATCAAACTTAATATTACTAGATCTTCTCTTTAAAATCCTGTCACCCCACATTGAATTAACGTAGAACCCTTAGAACCTAGATCCTCCTCCCTCTCTGTGTAAACGCCTCCTATATACCCCTCACAATATCCTCCATAGGAACATCAAGAAAACCCCCAGAAACCCTTTGAGAGCTTTAACACAGAAAATCCCTCCAAACAGCCTCCTAAGCTTTCACACCCGGAAATCCCTCCAAACACCCTCTCGTACCTGTGCCGGTTTTAAATGACCCTGGTGTGACTGCTGGACGTTAAGGTGGCCGTCACATCGTCCATCCCCGCGGATTTCCTCGGTTCCTGAAGCGTGCCGCCGATTTTTGGGGAGCCAGTCGTGTTCATTGTGGAATCCATTGAGTCCATTAGAGACACTACAAAACAAAATCAGGTCAGATAGGAAGGTCATGTGACTACATATAAATCAGGTCAGACAGAGAGACATGTGACATCATATAAATCAGGTCAGACAGAGTCATGTGACTACATATAAATCAGGTCAGACATAAAGTCATGTGACTACAAGTAGTAAAATCAGGTCAGTTAAAAAGTCATGTAATTACGTAGTAAAACTGGGTCAGACAAAGTCATGTGACTACATTGTACAATCAAGTCAGACAGAAAGTCACATGCAGATTGTGAGTTTGAATCTTGGAAAACTTCCATCTTTCTTGAGACAAATTTCAACAAAAAGCACATTTTTTTCACTGAATATAGTCAATTTCATTGTTTTCAAATTCAAAAAATTATAATTGTACACACCCTTAACTTTCCATTCATAGATGCTCTCTAGTGTGATTATACATATTTATGATGGCATATAAAGTGCTGCCTACCTTTAGACAACATGCTGGGTTTCTGTACAGACGGGTCCTGTAACAATTGATATAGAGTCTGTATTAACACATCAGACAAACAAACTTTATACAAATCTGATATACAACATGAATTCTGAATGATTTTGAATAATTATTACATATACACCACAAGTTGGTATATAATTGCTAATGAAACTTGACATCTCTTATCCATTGAGTATAGTACAGAAAGTGTGACTTTACGTGAT
>CAJDSM010064585.1:4139-33883 GCA_903981925.1 Ostrea lurida | reverse complement strand
TGTGAATGGCTGCTCAGAAATCACATTGTATAATTTACTACATCACAGTATGTCTTTTACAGACATTGCTATTATGTACCATATATTACCTGTGTATTACTACACTATATATATCGATCCCATCTGTCTCCTTAAGGGGGGGTAGAGACGCGACAAGAGCCCGCGCGTTTTCATAGACCTTTCGTGCTGGTGATTAACTCGCCACATGGTATTCTATGAAATTTGTCTCTTTCCTTGTAGGTGATTCAATCTTCCGATATATTGTTACCGGTATATTCTCTGAATTCATAGACGTAGTGTGTAAGAAGAGTGTTTCCACTTCTAAGGCTACCAATGTCTATATATTCTCTTTCACTATGATGATGAACAGGTCAAGGCACCTTCTCGCCGCATTCTCTAGTTTTAAGCTGGCTACACAGCATTGGAGAATAACACTTTGAACCATAATCTACTGTGCTGCAATGTATCATGCTTAGGCTTGTTACGTGGGGGGAGCATCAGCACCATATTGGGGTACATTTTCCGAGTTGACTATCGTCGGTCTACTATATTGAAAAATTCTAGTAATAATCTGCAGGTCATGAGTTAAAATTGTAACTTGAGGTTTTGAAGTTGTCCGTTAATAGGCTCGAGGAGTAGTGTGCTATACGGAGAAATGTCGAAAAGTCAATGTTTAAATTTTTTCTAGAAAAGGACTTCCCACCATTTTTTTTTTGGCGCATTATGCTTCTGGAAGTTAAGAAGCCGTAGTTTGAGTATTCTGGACCACTATATATTTCCGCAGTTATGGATGTATTCCGACTTAGCGCGAATCATGCTAATCCCCTTGAATGTTTCATTCCAGATGTGAAGAAATTAATCGGTGTACTGTGTGCTTTTTTCTCAGCAAATAAAAAGTCTGTAAGTTAGATCATAGCGCTGGAATGAACACTTTTCAAATAGTGCACTTTCTGTATCGCTTCGAAACTTAGAAGAAATCATATCTGTAAAGATTTACTGGTGTTTATTATGATCACAAGAGTAGACTAACACCGGTTGTGAGGAGTCTCAATAGCTAAATACTTCGAGTACTCTCTTGTTAATACGGTTATACTACAACTATCCAAGTCTATTACAACTGGCATCTGGCACGGTGTGTTTTTTGATGTGAATTTTTTTTATTAATACATGTCTCCACCTCTAGGTCTTTTATTTATTTGTAAAATCAAATACACAAACATTATGTTCCTTGAAAGACATTACGAATCCGATTATATTCGAGTTCACACAAATATACTCCGGAGAAAAATGGGCAGAACTATATCCGACTTAAAGCGTTACAGTACACTTCTGATTCATTTCTTCACTTCGTTCTTTATAAACGACGAGCCACTCCTTGCTGCTCGAAAACCACTTATCGTTGGCGTAATGCCCAGTCCAAGACAATTCTCGTAGTAACGCACAATACCCTCACCTTTGCACTCACTTGCTCCTCTAAGATTCTTGAACGCATCTTATTCATGCCCGATTGATCGAAGACCGCGCTAGGTTTTGCAACACTTTCTTGTTGCAATCTGTACCATTGCAAGACATCTTACTCGTCGGTACACTTCCTTCTTACGTTTCAACTGACGTGCTCCTCACTGTCTGGGCACATCAAATCCTCAGGTTCATAAAACAGATACTTGCTGCCTTACGACGACACTGTCTAGTGTTCCGGACACCGTCAACCCTTGTTCTTGATGTAGTTAATCTCACTTCCTCACTCCGGGGCTTGGTTCACTTAACTGGTACACTGGAATTCTTGTAAACGAAGACGTAATCCGTCGTAGGTCTCGGCATTATAGTTTCGCGCATGTCGTGGTGTCAAGATTTAAGGTGAAAATACTAGACATTGATAGGCATTTAGACGTGGAATGTTTTAATTCCACATTTGTACACTAAAATAAAGAAGAACAGTAAGAAGGATTTATAGTTTACTATCTTTACGTTTTTTGTATACACAAAATAATTAAGTATTCTAACTGTGTTAGACGAATAATAATACAAAAAGATACCGTGTTATTCTCGCTGACGAAGACGGCATTTGCACCAGCGAATATTAAAATCACTCCATGATGCCAGACTATCGTATATCATCCGTCGATTCTAACAGACGCGATTACTCAGAAGGCAAATGGTCTAATAACTCCTAACGTGAGTCTATACCTTCGCCGCGGATAGACGAGCCTTCTTCACCACGATCGAGTTTGTTAGATGTGTTGAATAAATTGACATACTTATACACATACATTACTTTGGAATGTATCATTTTGTGTGCACAATCCCTTCCGTGGTTAGGAGTTGATGATAGGGGAGTATATTTTTCAGCTCCCATCTTAACTTGTTTAGTTGAAGTCGGTAGATAGATAGAGACATCATCGCTTCTCTGAAAACAACGATCATCTCTACAGTTTCTGAAATATAAGCTAGACTCTAAAAAACGATAAACACATTCTGAGACATTTTCAATCAATTGGTGCGATACATTCACAATCAGACGGAGATCATAGTCGTGCTCGCGGGTTTAGTCTAGCCGTGTTGTAGGGTGAAATGAAGGGGTCATCGTACGATATTAGCCTAGTAATTTGACAGTTCTTAGATTCCTTCTCGTTCCTCACTATAAACATTGAAACTCGACGAATCATTTTTTGATTATAAATTCACTATTCCCATTTCTTGGAATCCGGAAATTTTGCGTCTAGGGAGTTCATAGATAGATAGATCTGCAGGATCTACGAACACCCAATGAGGATACAAGTCTGTACAAGAATATAAAAATTTTTGTAATAGTGCCACGTGACACGGCCACAAATCTGGCTACAAAGCTACATAAATATATTCGGATGGTAGTCCTGGATAATTTAAAACAAATCAGTTTGTAGGTAATAAAAAGGGCTATCAATCGTATCCGTCTAGTTTACATTTGTCGTTCTTTTTTATAGAAGGCAGTGTCCCGTGTTTTAAGTGTTGATTTTCAAATATGGTTTAACTATGTATAGCGTAAACCTCCGTGGAGATATCTTTGAGAGAGATTTGCATGATATGAAATACATCACCTGGTACTGACGCAAGCGTGATGTCCATCACTCTTGTTTAGGTCACTGAGTACAACTAATATACGTACTCAGCGAAGAGATATCAAAAGTCTGTCCACTACATCCTAACACTCTCACTCTTGTCGCCACACTACTGGTTTTAATGTCGTATTATTTCTTTCATTTGCAATGACAGGAATATTGATGGATTCGAAAAAAACGTGCGAAAATGCCAAGGAATGCCGTGTGATTTCCAGTTAAACCGCACATAATATACTAGCAGATGTTTCTACCATGTTAAGTCTGGTAGGAAGGCGGGAGATGTTCTCCATGATCAAGATCAACGTCGTAAAATTGACAGGAAACCTGCCGTACTCTCATGCTAACTTTGTTAGCAGATTCTAGCGCCTTGTTCTTGATATTTTTGGCATTAGGCCAAACTATAACTCAAATAGAGCCATATATCGCAATATGACACATAGATAAAGAATATCAATTTTGCAACTACGCATGCATCAATAATTGATGGTTCGCCTGATTGAAAAGGTTAATACAAAATTAAAGCTTCAGAACAAGAATATGCTCATAGATTAACGAGTGTAGATTGACATTAACTTTGTCACTCTGTTTGAATAATGTTACTGACAAGGTGTTATTATGTACTAGTACCTCAACTGGCCGTAGACCTAACTACCGGTTTGCACAAAGTTAGCCAATAATATGTCTACAGGTAAATGAAACTGATAACTCGGATTCAACATATTCCTGAAACCGTGAGTTGCAAAATCGATTTGCCCACGACGCTGACATGCATGAGCATTCTTATTACCCCGAAATAAAGACTGCTCTGATTTAACGAGTTTGACTGTCAACCGAAACTTTGCTCAGCAACGATTTGTAACGGAAACGCCATGCTAAAATGGCATGTGTTAGACGCTAGTCGTTTGAACGGATGATGTATTCGCTACGGCGTGAATTACTTGTCTCGGACTAAGCGAATTCGCACGGAAAATGGCTTTCCCTTCCCGGGATCAGCCGCTACGGGTATCGTCAGACAGAAGTTCAGAAGTACAGGTCTCCGGAGAGCCTCGTGAGGTCTTCTGCACGGCCTGAACGCGGTGAAGATAGTGGATTCTCATCATCTATAGACACACGCGCTAGTCGCGATAGACACTGTTCATACGGCCACTTGGAGCATAATTATCACATCTCATTCAATAGTTCATACTTGTGTAAGCAGGAGTGATTAACACATACACTAAGTCTTTCATATATATATACACGCTTCTCCACTATTTACATCACTCCGTTGCAAACAGTAAGATTGCCAGCTGGCAACACGGACATGTGTTTAAAGAAGTGTACAACATACACAACAGAGCTCCCATGGTAAATTTGTGGTGAACATGGCCGGTTTGGTAATGGACGATAATACCTGCACTCGCTACTACAGAAAAGGCATAACGGGGTACAATAAAATTTACATATATTTAACTTGAATTGGTAAAGATATGTGGACTCGGCATAAAGAAATAAAATAATATGTAAATATACACAATAGACATGTCATATATAAGTGAGAATATCTATAGTACATTAGCTGTAATCATTTAAGATAGTTTTACGGTGTTTCCTCGTAATTGTTATGTACTAGCACCACAAGTGTTTGGGTTTTAGCGGATATTAAAGTATCCATGTGCATTGGTTCGTATATCAGCAATCTCTCTCTGTCTTCGGTCTGAATCTCTATAGGACTATTGATACGGGTGTTTGATAAACAAAATTTTGAGATATCCATGTTGTGTATGAGAAAGAAGTACATGAATATCTGTTGACATCAGGGAACTC
This sequence comes from Ostrea lurida, assembly GCA_903981925.1. NCBI lineage: Eukaryota > Metazoa > Mollusca > Bivalvia > Ostreida > Ostreidae > Ostrea > Ostrea lurida. The sequence goes on along the minus strand of CAJDSM010064585.1, from coordinate 28,979 downwards.
AAATAACTGGCGCGACAAGTAACGAACATATGGCATTCTCTTTGTTTGCTAAGTTCCAGCTGTGATTTTCAGGCCTATCGCCTCCTCCGAGACCTTCAAACCTCTAATTTTATAGTCTCTTCCATTACTCAGGTTCTGTCATCATTAAATATGAAAAGGGAAAAATTTTTCTCTCGGTCTAGATCCTCGTACGGGTATCATGATGTGCATCTCATTATATGACAGACTTTGTGCAAATAGTTTGATCTTAGTGCTCATTCCCGTCATAGGCACCATTTGGTGATTATATGACGTCTTCTTAATAAACTACTACATGTAGTCTAGTGGTGAGAGAAGATGGATCACTATACTCCGTACACAAGAAGATCAATGGTTCGACTATTTAAGTTATAGAGTCATTTTACACGGGATTGAATTTTTTTTTCCAACACTAACTCTCGTATTATAACCCGTCCATAGTTATTCTTCAGAGATATATCCACGTCTTCACATGTAACCACTGATGAGAAAAAGGAAAACGCACAGGCACCTACAGAGTCGTCCAAAAATTTCCTGTAACCAATGACTTCTATTGGAGATACATTACATTTAATCCTCACTCGTTGAGTTTATCCAAGTGACAGTAATCGTAACCATGTTGATTCGTTTGCGAGTAAATATTAGAATCCACAAATATGACAAGAGGCCCACAGTTGGTCACCTATCGGAAAATTCACACGTAGAGCCATAATTGCAATAATTTCTACGAACCATTGACACTGAGTTTTTCGTAAGATAATAATTAGTGGAAAAACAACATTGAATACCTCACCCGGTGTTCCTCCCCCCGTAATGTTTGTAGAGTGCATACTCCCACAAACCCTAATTATTAATTGTATAGCACATGAACTACCTACCAAGTACATGAAAAGTCTAAGAAATAAGGAAATATAGCAATCACACTACCTCTACTAACTCGTTTTTTATAAACACCGTGGTATAAGCGTAGTAACAAAGAAATGGATATTTTAACAGTATCTCTGGTCAGATCTTAGGCTTTACGAAATTTCATGTACAATTCGAAGTTAATTAATTAATTGGTTATCTATAAGAACTCATTAAATAACTAAAAATGTTCACCAATATATTCCCGTTACGGCGGGGGAGGACATATATGTTTGTAACCAGAGCACCTTCATCTCAACTCAATGTGCATTTACTCTACTACTATGATAATTCCAGATAATGTTCACTATAATATCGGTAGGGAACCGTAAATGCATAAATTTCAAAGTCTTCGATGTAATTGCGTATTTATCTTATTGAGTAATTGGTGTGGGGGGCGGTATTCTTTGTTCGTGGATAATTATTGCTTCTTCACTCTATCTTTAATCAAAGTGTGCATGTTCTCGACGAAATTTTGACCAACTAGACAGAATAGCTGAGAAAGCTCCTCATATCCGATAGGATATTTTAATGTTTTTCCACGCCCAGAAGGTGACATAACCTTAGTCAGATTTTCGAAAGACTTGCTCCGCGAGCGTCATATAATGATATTCACTAGCTCCTAGGATATATAGGTCACATATTACCCATCACAGTGTAGTGCTGAATAAATGTCAAATATCCGGCCTTTAAACATATTCGAGCCTAAATTTGGGGCGTGAGGGCCAGTGTCCTCATAGCGATAAATTTGCAGCACACAAAATTGTTATATCATGTATAACTGTGATATTGATCACATTCCCGATTAGTGATGATACCCGACGATCTAGGAGATGGATCAATTCGTGTTGATGTAAAACACTTAAAACTCTTGAAATCTCGGAGCTCAAAGTGGAGTGGATTGATGTTGTTTGCTTTAGCACTGCTGACAGCCATAACATAATGGCTGAAATATAAGTTACGCACTTGTAAAAGCGACTAATAAAACTAAGACAAGAGTTGCATCAGATGTTTCGCGTGTAGTTCACTATTTAAATCATGCACATTTTATGATCATTAGTTATGTTCATAGGAACAAAAAAAACATTACGTATTATACATACAGAATCAAGATCAGAGCACTTAGTTGTAATCGATCTTTTCTCAATCATATCATAAACAAAAATAATTCTACAGAATATTACATATAGAAACTCGTTCTTATTAAAATGCAAATTATTTTCGAATTGTGTCGTACACACGATTATAAACTCTTCATTTACTACATTGTACCTTCGGTGAATTCATATTAGGGAGCTAATCTTAAAAAGTTTTGGGCTGAGGGAAAAGGAGGGGCGGGGTAAATATTGGCACTCTAATACTATCATCTACTAATTAAGTTCATTTTATCGACAAAAATCAAAATTATTGGGCTCTACTATGGCTGGTGCCAAGCTTCTCGCTCGCTCGACTGATTGTAAATAATGCTAAATATTCATATTCACATGTCCAAGACTATGCGTGGCATGTTTTGTAAACAACTGGGTGCATGAGATCATTCAGACTCTTGAGCTTGGCTAAACACACATTAAAAGAATGGATGTATATAAAATACCATACTACTCCATTGTTCCGATACCTGTAGCACATTAACTTTGTTTAAACCGACATGCCCATGTGCCCTACTGTAACTTCAAATACAAATACCTCTAAGTTTGTATCATATTTAGAGTTGTAACGTAGAGTCGATAGAAAATAATTAACGCTCTCTCTGTGTGCGCGCGTCGGTACTATAAAGATTATAAGCAGTCGGGTAATGTGTAATTGTGTTTAGAGTATAATTGTGAATTATCAGTGGCTTAATAATAAGTTAAGGTTTATTCTACTCGTATCGAGTAACACGTTAGGCTGGTGCATGTCTTTTTCCTGTATATCAGTTGTAAAAGGAGTAAAACCTTCATCAACTGCTCTTTTCTATTCTCATCAGAAAAGTCGTGGGAACATTGGTTATGTCACGTAAGATCTGTTAGACTGCCCACTCCCTGCTGTGCTAGTAGCATGACAGGATTATGAACTATCTTTTTCTCGTTAGAAGTGTCTTTTATTTTCACTTCTAGTCCCGAACTGGGAAAGGGTCTTATTGAGGTACTCCGGATTGTAGCCACAAGACACTATATACTCAGGTACTCACCTCTGTCGTGCGTGTAGCATAGACATATAAAATTAAAAAAGTCAATCAAAACACCATTAAAGTAGATTTGCGAGTAAATGCTCAAAATTCAACACTCCTAGACCTTCGTTGTTTAAGTTGCTCCCTGTTTTTTGTTTATTAAATAACCGTTAAAATAAACGAGCTCTTTAGTCTCAGAAATCTGACTATTTCGATAATGTAATTACTCAGCTCAGTTGAGATGGTAGTTTATTTTCATATACTCTCACAACTTGAAGTTTTGCTCACAATATTACTAGAGAATAAGAATCGAGAAATTTCAAACATTATACAAGCTCTATATGCACTCATCCGCATTATCCATGGGATCTGTTGAATACTATATTTATTATGTTGAGAGTTCTAGTGTATTGTTACCGCTCAAACTCTTCATACTCTCAGGAATGCTCACCACATTACTGACGGAGTCATGTACTCTTAACTTAATCAGCTGTTAGTACAATGGGGGCAAAAGGACAAAATGACAACGATAAATAGAGAACACATTATATGTCACTGGCGTGGTTCAACAGCCGGCAAGATTACGAGAGAATACTGCTCCTAATCTCACGCCGGTTTTAAAACTTTCGAAGTAGAGGTTTGTTTTGAGACACTTACGACTTCGTGTTGCGTCAACAGGTTTGATTGCATTCCGGAGTAGCGGACTCTGGAGTTCTCGCGGTTCTCAAATACGGAACAGTCAGTGACACAGGAGTATCCTTTCGCACGCCACCGGTTAGCCATAGCAGCTGTCTGACGAGGCTGCATGCGAGTTAATTTGACAGCAGACGTGCCCGTAACTCCTGTAGCTAATCGCGGTCCAGACACGAACCCGTTTTGGGGACTGGGAGTAAGCTGTCAGCTTCAACGCTATACAAGGATATCGTTGCTGAGTTGTGTTGTTTGCTATGCAGATTTCGTAGTTGGGCATCTAAAGAAGGCTCGTCTTCAACGATATGCACTGGTCTCGTTACGCACACTACTCCTACTCTGGTAGACCGCAAGAATTTTTGAGTCTATATCTTTCACTACTTTTGATTATCAATTATCTGAACAGCCAGTAAACACTCTAAACGCGGTAGAGTGGGGACATATACCATTCTAACTGCTTCTGGCTCTCTATAACATCCAGAGGTGTGGCTCGGACTGTCATGTCGCAATAAGCTACTTAAGTCTTTTGTCAACACGTCTTGCTCACTCATCTAACTACATGTGTGTTTCTTTGTCGGTTTTTACTTACGATTGATGATCACTAATTCGCACCGCTTTCTAGTCAATCGGCATGGATAGTGGTGTTTCCGTGACGCCTTTCTCGTATGAACCGCCATTCTTATTGTGTCCCCGCTAATCTCCCATTCTTGCGCTGCCCTACCGACCGCCGGTCTCCTTAAGAGTCTGGCCTCTCAGCAATCTCTTCCCAGCATAAGCAGTTTAACGAGATTTCGGTTAGCCCTTCTGCAAACGTGCATGGCCACTCCCGCGCGTTTCCGGTGTCAAATCGTTTCAGTGACGCTAGCTGCAAGAGAGACTTCGTGTGAAAAATCACGGTCGTCTCACGAACACGTAAACTGGTCTGGTAGTCTTTCACGCGTCTCGCCGTTTCAGATCATCGTGTTCGCAGGGTCTATCCGGTTACGTACAATATAATACACGCTCAGTTATTACCCGGTTTCGGTGCGCTGAAACGTATTGAAAACAGATCTAAGTCAGAGCTAGTCATTGTTACGACTGCGCAGTCGTACTTGACAAATCCGAAATGACGGCCCATGAACTTCTGTTACTTTCTCGCTAGACGAGGACACGCCAGCCCCTAAAAACGTTCAAGGACGTTCCGCACGCCCCCAGTGAGGAGCAAGAGGTTATTAGTTAGCTAGTGCCCTTTATATGGCGTCTCGCAGCAATACGATAGCGGATAGGACTAATTTGGGAACCCAACATCTTGTATACTTCCGCATTTGTATTACATTGTACATTCTGACTTTACGAACAAATACGCAATTATGGCTGCTATCATGAGCAGTGTAATAAACAATTATCATTTCACTCATGTAATGTGAAAACCAAAGATAACAGTAGCACTGCATATGCACAACCGTGAACATTTAAGTGTCAGGCGCCAATAGTGTGCTACGCGAAATCTATTGACTGAGTGTATTGAGTGTGCGACAAGATAATTCATACAAACAATCAAAAGCATCCTAAAGATGATCTTCACATCCATACTCGACAGCATTTATTAATTAACAAATTATCGTGTACTATGCATCTATTATTTTATGTGCCAAATAATTCACCAGAGCTTAGAATACTTTTTTTAATTTTTCTTTAACTCGACATTTTTATCTATGTTGCCAGCGCCCTAGTAATCACATAGTGATGTAGAAATGTTCTGTCAATAGTCGAGTCGGCTCCTAAACATTATAGTTCGCACTCTCGTTATATCGGAGTTCTTTCAAATAATCGTTCCTATGGTTGTATAGATTTAAACATTTAGACTGTTTTAGGTGTTACACACCCATGACAACTGACCTGATTAGCTGATGTCTCTCAATCGATGTTGTCCTGGTGCCACCTTTTTGTTAGAATCAGAAATGAATGGGATATGAAGGTAGCTGCGGCCATCCATCTATTTTTTTTCTCTTGTTTGATCGATAGAGCTAGTTAGTGAGGAAGATGTATGAATAGACCCGCACTGAATAAGTAACTTGGAAGAGCGCCTAGTAGTCCCTTCTTCTAACAGTCTATCCCATAATGTCAGTTTGATATGGCCCATTTTACTCAAGAGTTCAACAAATATGCTCTGGAATAACATACAATAACTCTAATAACCGTTATTTATAGTTAGAAACCACCCGTTTTCAATGACTGTGTTAATTGAAAGATATAATTATTTTCCGGTAACAATTGAATATAACATATTATAACAACTTCTTCACAAACGACCTCCCACGCTAATTAGTTGTACTCTGTAATGGCTCCTCACGCAATTAAACTTCTTACCTAATCGTGTCATGAGTGTCAGTGCTATTAGCTAACCTACAGCTAAAAAATTAGGTTCTTGCATAGGAAATAACAACGCTCGATTGATTTGGAGTATCGGCGTGATCTTTTGTATAGAAAATTCCTATATCCTTTTTGATAAATCAGACAGCTTCAAAAGATGAGCTATTGTATATCGTATAGTTACACTTGGCCGCTAACGTACATTATCTTAATAGCAGTTCTACTATAGAACATGCATAAGTGATTATTGCCAAATCTATTGTGCGAACGGAGCTTGCATGCCTATGTTAGATAGAGCAAAATCATTGTGTTTTCTCGTGAATAATTTTTGTAGCAGATATAGCAAGTGTATTCTTTATCCTGTGTGGTACACAGCCTTCATGGAGGTTCAGCTGCATTTCACTGATGTTTTCCCGAGAAAGGCGAGACAACCCAATGTTGACAACTACAAAGACAAATTGTAATAATTTACAGATCAGAGTACATAAAATTTACAAATAATCCGAATAGCCTACGTTTTCCTCACCTACCTCAGAATACTACTTCTCATAAACGAAACTAATATCCAGCTTAGATTGCTAACCATTTTAACAGCCATATGTTACTATCTGTGTCACTAGTCAACTCATTCGAATCACTTATGCTACTCATATTATTCGGAACTACATTCGTCACAGTTATTTTTAAAATTGGTGATGTTTAATTATTCATTGTGGTACTTTTAAATAGGCCTGAAACCCGTGTGTCTTTCTTCCTCGAAATTTCTGTGGATATTGTATGGGTCTTTTTTCTTTTGTACTGTGATTCCTTTGTAACCACAACATATGTCATAACTTTTGTAGGTTGAGAAATATAGATAGTTAACCGTGCACATCGATGCGCTCCTGCGAACTGAGTTCTTCTAATACAGTTCTTTATTCAAAAGAGGGATAATAACTTATAGTGCCAGCAGTCTAGGCTTAAGTTGGTGTAGACTCTGTGAGCCCATTCGACAGTCATAAAAACTGCCAAAATCTCTATCTGTTGCGCAAGATTCTAAAGTTTAGGTTTCTTCCTGTTCTGTCACTCACATACAATCGAACTGATATAAGGCATGATTTACTCCCTTTTGACTCGGGCTCTTACTGGATGGTGTTTCTTCTTGTTATTTTGTGCAAACATTATCCAAGACAGGGTACGACTACATCTAAATATTGTTGTATAGAAAACTGGAGTAGTACTCGTTGAATTTAATAAAAACTATGTACTGGTAGGTTATGTTGTTAATATGTAACTCAAAACTCCGTAGCTGTCTTAATGAAACTTGTGAACCATTGACTCGACAAAGTGCTTTCAACAATGTCACGTGAACCAATATGTGAAAATTCTCGTCATTTCTCATGCCGATTCGATTGATAAAAGTCATTAAAATTAATCCCTGCAGGAGAAATAATTCATCACAAAATTGGCCAGTGTTACTTTCTATGTATATGTGTGCATTGTTTTCTACCTGGTATTGAGATCCATGATATTGATTGTAAGTACACACTTGCCCTCAAACCTTACTCCAACATTCAAGTCACATGCAAAATCAACAAATAACCTCCCTTCCCCCCTGTTACCCCCAAATAAAGAAACAAACTCGGCATGGCTCTACATAATAAATTTAATTAGCTTTAATCTGGCTTACACGAAAGTTTAGGTACTTCTCTTATCTATGTATTAAACTGCACTATTCACAGTGAGTAATTCGATCCTTGTTATCGTGTAAGTATTATGGTGTCTGGCAGTATCATAGTGCTGCTCTTGGCTCCGAGAAGAGAGAGGGAAGTGTGTGGGTTAGCGGCGTGTGGAGGATGGGTGGGTATAGAGGGGGGGTGTGGCGGTATGTTTAGTTAACCTTTTTAGTTTGTGTGAGATATTCTCAGTTGTATATAAGGTGGCACGAATTTGTTTAACATCTATTGTAGCTATGGATGGGATTCAGTCACTATCCACTTGAAATGGTCTCTACCAGTGTCTGACTTATAGCTATAATTATCTGTCATCCTAGTCAGCAGATACTTGTGATATAAACTAATCTGACTGTGTCGGTTATTTATATGCTAGGATTTTAGCGTTGGTGTAGTTTAGTGTTATAATAACTCGTGCTCTCCTTGGTCCTTTTCGCGGAGCTACATAGTTACATGTGTTAAAATTTACATTTAGCAACGAGGAACGTGTGTGGTTGTAATACGGTAGACTTATATCAAGTTGCTAATCGTGGTGTAGAAACTAAACCAACATATGACCAATATTTTGTATTTTGATAAGCGCTACCACTCTTTCGAGTTCTTGTTATACTCGTAAACGCCGTGTGTACCACGTGGAGTTACGATGTGCTCCAAACTCCCTCTACTAAAGAAGCCTGGATCTGCTTCTTAATTCTCTGTTCATTTGCTGTCAGATGTCTACCCGAAGGTCTATGCTTTTTCGCGATGTCCGCTACTTGTGTTAGTTGTGCATTCACAATCACTTCTTGGAATATATTGACCCTGATTCGCTGTGGAAGTTGGTGATATCTTTGTTGATTCTAGTGCAATTTAGTTTTGCCGCATCGGATAATGCCGACCTCAGACTTGCACGAGTCTCAGATATTTACGATCCTTGTTTTTGGGTGGAACAAATTAACTCTGGTGATTGTCATCGGATTGTAGAGAAGCGTAACATGAATGAGGAAGTGGGAAGCTTTCAATTTCCGGGAAGCATTGATCCCCCCAACGAACCTCTTCATAGATATAAGACTTGCTTCTCAACTTACAACCGCACTCGTGTTTTCTATCTGTCCGTGATCTACCTGTCGTAGCACCCTATAAAAGACACAAAAACTGTCATTTTACAAAAACAAAGTCATAGTTCATATACCAAAATTTAGACACAGTGTTCACTTTACATGACAATCTCATACCAACACGAACTATGATCAGGGAAACGTCCTATACAAATTCATTATCTTACTATAACATAGTCATGCATTGTGTAATTGTAAACCTTTTATAAAACAGATGATTAATATATCACATGGAAATTCTGTTATGGTTAAAAAAGAAGTTAGAGAAGTTGATCAACATGCCCAAGTTCATTTCTGCAACCAATACATTGACAGAGATTTTTTTCCGATATATCGCATACACTTAATGTAAATCGTTTATTCTCTTGGCAGCAAAATACTACTATTGACTTTCATCTGTGTGACTTATTGTGTTTTAACCTCTACATGATCCCATTCGAGTATTTAGAGCCACAGGTTTGTGAAATTGTTCCATTACATCCTGTTTATGCCTTTCTCAGGTTCTGCTCACACTCATGTCACCAGCATTTGAATGCGTCTGCTACATGTACAAGCAGTGGTACTGTTATCTTGGAAGGGAGAAATAACCACAAAAATAAGTACTTGTACCATAGATAATAATAAACCAGTACATATACACCCTGTTGTCTCGCTAATAAAATTAAAAGTATGTCTATGTTTGGAATATCAAAGTTAATACTACCAATGTATAATTAGCCTTGCGACTTCAAGATGAATTCTAAAATTTACTCGATATGATATTACTACTTTCTCTACTGTTGCCTTGATAATTATCATATTTTGAGTGCTAAATAATACAATATTTTACTTTTTAAATTTTACCATGAGCTATTTGTAAGATCTACCATCTAAAGAACATTCAGTGTGGAATACCAGCGGTTTTTCTCCACAGAAGAATCTAGTTCAAGAATACTCCGTATGTGTTATGTCGAAAGTCGAGACTTCTTTCATCCTGGTCTTCCCTTCCCTAATCTTCTTTCCTTTAAGATCTATACGCGGGAATTAGCTCGTAAGTGTTAGAAATAATATAAATTCATATTAATAAACCACTGCAAGTGTCTCTAAACTAATACTCTGAACCCTATCAGCAGACGTATTGGGTACTATCCGTGCTTGCAGAGAGTAGACAGCACTTATATAACCATGGCTAGATCTACGCGGCGCGCTTTTCATTCCTATTCTTATAGGTATCACTCGCATTCGCCAGCATATCAACACAGCGAGATGTTGCGTGGTGGTCCGTCTTCGACGCGTTCCGTAGGAACGTATTTGCCATCGCGATGCCTCCTGAGGGAGCTTGTTTCTTGTGAAGGATAGGTGGTCTTCCGCTCTAACCAGATCACCTGCCTCTCCGAGCGGTGACGCAGCGGTGGTCCTCCCGTTCGCAATATAGCACGACGGTGACCGTTTTTTGTCTCTCTGTCCCTCGTCTTTTTTCATACGCGAATCGCTACAGCAGGTTTGCAGAATCTGATTATCTGAGCACTAATTACTGTAATTTCGTTACCTCAAAACTAAACTCTAGACAAGGTCTGCTTACATACTCTGTTTGTAGTCGAGAATAGAGATCTGAGACAGCTCGGCGCGACCACGTGTACGATTTGTCTTTGCAGACATTGAGTATGGTATACGCATTAAGTGCACCATCGCGCGTGAGTATCTTCATATAAGAGAGCAAGGTAGTGCTTAATAAATCGGTCTAGCTTTACCTACTCTCAAGAAATTTCCAACTGAATTCCATTGCACTGTTCATCATGTTTCATCTGTTTGGTTTTGCTTCCCAAACAGGCGAGATTCCCTCCCTTCTTGTGCACTCGTGCTTGTTGATCGACTGGCGAGTTTGTGCACGCCTGAGGAGTGCCTCCACGTGCAAGGCGCCGTCACCCCCTGCTATGTGGCGCATAGTTTCTCCGCCTACTCAATGACAGTATCCTCGTGATGTTGAGTACTCCACTAAATCTGTAAAAACGCGCAAGGTATTTCTGAGAGTGCCTGCACAACGTTTTTTTGATTATCTTTATCAATGCAAGATAATAGACTAAACCCGTGTTTATGTGTCCCGATAACTAGTAGTAAGTTCCTGCATTGCTGAAGTTTTGGATTTCTCAAAGAAAACGCGCTGAATTGTTATTTTCAAAAGAATCCTCTAAGATATTCCACGTTTTTACGCGTACAAATTATCATTTAATCACACTAGCACGACGGCAAGCTGTAAAAAGAGATGAAAGGTTCATGAGTCCTTTTTTTTTTCTCAAGATTTTAGAATATTTATCACAGAAATTTTACTTTTCCAATGGCTCGGGATGCCTGCAGTATGGAATTTAGTCTTTACAAATTGTATGCAAGACTTTTTCCTCTGCGTATTCTGCAAGTTTATAAGGCTGAAATTCGCGACAAATGAAAATAGAATGTTCAGTCAATATTTCATATAGAGCAGGGTAAGAATCAAAATCTCCAAATCGGACATGCTTTTCATCATACCACTAGCGCATCGCGGAGTTGCTGAGTGAGCGTCGTATGTTATACCTACAGTACTAGTTTCATCTTTTAAAGGTATTCTCTACACCGTCATAATGGCTGACTTCCTTTCGAACGGATGAAATATCAATATCAGGGTTATATGTCATTCATTTCAAAGTTTAATGCCTAGCGGTAGCTCAGTAAGTTAACCGTTCCTTCTGAACTGTAATGCGGGTTCGATTCTCAGGGGTTTTTTAATTTTGGCTTCAAATGCGCTTTCGACGAAAATGCATTTTTTGTCGAAATAGTAATTTGATTTTTTTAAATTTTCAAGATATATAACATATCTCTACTTTTTCATCCATCGTATCAAAATTTCTCGTGTTAGTTTTAACTTAATCTTGACAGATGGCTGTATTTTGCCGACCCACGACACACCAGCGGGACCAGTATACACCGGGAGTACTTCAAGGGTAACGCTTACGGAAGATTTCGTTGCAGACTTTGAACAGATTTCCCAGCGTGGGCAGCAAGAAATGTCCTCAGAAGTCTTTCAATGCGAGTTTCAAAAGTCCCCTCGTACTGGTCAAAACGGTACTGAACGGAGAATTGATTTTCTTAGCGCAGCAACAGATTTCGGAACTTTGTACGTCGTGACGATATATAGCAGTAACACGGAAATCCTTTTGCGAGTGGATTTGACGAAAACTTCGCCGGGCAAGAGTATTAAAAGACATGAACATATTAATACTCCTTTCGCTTCAAGATGCAGTGGTTATAGACTGGATTGAAACTAACAAGAGCGCCGAAGATTGCGCCTCCCACCGGAGTTCGAAACCCAATCTTAAGAGATTCTCGTAATTCGTACAGAGCACAGAAAGTGCATCTCCAGAGACACGATGGGACGCTTTTGTGAAACACCAGACAGTGTTTTATTCCTCAATAACACAAGTGGAAGCATGATTCTCATAGTAACTCACAGGGAAATGTGTTAAACTTGCCGACTGCTTCCAAGTCAGTGGAATGGAGTTGAAAAATAATTCGACATTTCTTTCCGAGCACTCCGCTGGTTTCAGTCACTCGAGCTCCAGTAAAGATTTAGAGCTCAGCAAATTCAAAAGCAGACGAGAAGGCACCGAAAGAACAACTGGGTGGCCCTCTCCGAACTTCAAACAGGGATTGGACGGTTGCTTTTTTAGATTTTAAAAGATTGAACGAGAAAGTGTCTGCTCTCCCAGTATTATTAACAGAGCACTAAGAGCCGTACTGATATCAAAAACGGCAAGTTCGAAGAATACCATGAAGAAAACACATAAGGGATATCGAGATCTAAGTGATAAAGCCGGCTCTCCGCCACCCACCAGAACAGTGGATGATTATAAGCTTCTATAATAGCTTCTTCCCATTGTCAAATTTAAACAAAGGCTTTAAACTATTTAGTATTTTCTTTGAGGCTGTTTTAAAACAATGCCATCAATAGTAGTCATGGCACTGATATTTGCACTATTATGGTAGTGTTTGTTGTAAGGCGGAGGATACGGTGTTGTAGTTAGGCTCATAGATATGCTAGAGTAATATATGAATGAATTCTTCTATGCTCGACTAAAAGATAAATTTATCTAAGACATCTCAGACTACGTAGGGAATATAGAACGACACGCGCTGCGAAGAGAGCGAGTTGATAATGATATAGAGATAATGGAAGATAGTATATATTTCTTCTTTAAAATTGATGAATGTGGATCATAAGGTCGTGTTTAATGATCAAATTTGCAAGTAAAAGCCCTCACTATGTCGAAAATATTACATTGTATAAACGGATTACTCCGATTACTTAGCAAGATATAAGGATCAATCGACAGGGGTTGCTTAACTCTCCTTAGGCACTTGATCCTCCGTGGCAGTTTTAAAAAAAACTATAGGATGGTGATTTTATTAAAGCATCTAGGGAGTCTTGGGTTCTTATTTTTGCTAGCAAAGCTCATTTGATCTGGTGTGTGTGTTAATCGGACTGTTTTCGAATTCATCGGACAGATAAGATCACAGGAATTGGGGAGGAGGGCTACTACGATTCTAGGCATTGAACTGATGCTTTTATTTAGGCGCAGGTCTAAAACAGGACTAACGTTCTAGAGCAATGTTGAAACTGATGCTTTATTTTAGGCGCGAGGTTCTAAACTACCAGCGATTAGCAGTATCTGTCCTAATGCCTTTCTGTCCAATTGTTGAAGGGCTATGGGCGCGCTCGCACGAGGGTAGAATATGTGTCTCTGTTTCTAGCGAAAAGATCAATTTCATAAGATTGTTGCGCATATAAGAATTGAGAGTACAGATATACTCTGTGTGGAATATGTAAAGTAGATAACGACACGTGGTAATCTCGATAAAAAAAATTGACTGAAGTCTAAATGATACAAACAAGAGTTGGGAAATCAGATGGACACCAGAGGTGGGATGGGTGCTAGGGAGTAAGCATCCCTGTTTGACCGGTCAGCCCTGCGTGAGCCATGTTTGATCAGAGTAAAACGGCACAACCCGTAGTAATAGTGTGTGAAAAAGGCTTAACAATGGCTATGAAACACATCAGACGCATTTGACTGATGGTAGGTCATTTGGTAAACTAGATTGTTATAACGACTATGAATTGTACGGCGACACTCGCACTGTTGTGTTTGTTAATCACGGGTGTCGAGCAATAAGTTTCGGAAACCCTGGCAACTTGGTCTGTAAGTAAGCTTGCCCTCGATTCCCAAAAACTGATCATTAACGCAGACAAGTTCTTGCGTATCGAATAAGTGAGAGACTACACATCATATGCAGGTGTATGGAATGATATTCGTACATAAATATGGGAGTTGACGATGGAAAGCTGAAATGTCCGTTTGTCATAAGTTGAGTTAGTTAGTTTGCCGTTGCGTCATGTTCAATAATGCCAAGTAGAAGAGACTGGAAGACTTCTGTGGTGTCCTTTATTTTTAGTTCGTTGGGTATATTGAATCGACATATGATGGAAATCATTATTGAATAGATAAAAATCGTCATATATCGAAACGTCGAATTATGTTTTGACTCCATTCGTGGTGTGTATAATACTTGTCGAATGTTTCCAGATGTACATGCACTCTGTGGTCGTCAAAATAGGGGGTCATCTATAATACTGCAACAGAATGTCTAGATGCTATGTTACCCGCAGATAATTTAGAGAGACAGGATACACTGGATCGTCGAGAGAAGTCACAATGTATTAAAATTTCATATGTAAGGGATATATCATATAGACACGCTAGAGTCGATCAGTTGGGAGGTTTGTGTGGTGGAGGATCTCCTGATCTGCACTCTCTCACATAGACTCTCGCGCTGAAGTTCTGAGCCTCGACTCGTGGACACCTGTACGCTACACTGAAGCTCGACACTCTCACTCAGGTTGTAGAAAATTCGAAGTACGGGATATACTAGATCGCTCTGTCTCAATAACACGGAAGAGGGGGCACGCACACAGAGTAGTATGGATGAGATGATAATATTCGCTTATTGGAAAATTCTTGGAAATACACTATAGAGGTGGTGACTCGACGTACATACATTCTGTAATCTACACTGCAAAATCTCTACTCGACGGTCGTCAGGATCGTTGTATGTAAATAGCAAGGAGTTATCCGATCTGTATTCAAACTGGATTTTAATATCGAAGAATCACAGCAGCTCGCACTCTCTTGAGTCAATATACTCATACTAGTATCAACCATGATGTAAGGCACATAGATGAGTGATCGACTGCACGAAATTATAGAGTCAGTCGCTCTGGATGGATTGGACATCCATAGTCCACATCTACGACCTAGAGAACGTCTGAGGCTTTGAGACGGAGATAATTTTTACAACGGAAAATGGAGTTTCAAACATATTCGCGCTTGATATATGAAGTGCTTTTAATCATCATAATGATGGATATCAATTCATTATGTGATTCAATTTCCAACGACTGAAATAAAAGAGACGACCACGAGAGTCTTCCATGTCGTTACTGATATTGGAGCGCCTATGTAGAGTGTAAGTCCAGATGAGAGGCAGTGTCATCACATATGTATGGTCTGAGGTTGTGGTGCATCACACGGGGAGCTGACGTGACGAGATATACATCATCATTCGTCAATTCTATTTAATGTATTTTACGATTCAACATATATCTTCTCGCATGACAGTGGGATGTGTATGTCTCTCAACTTATTCGTACGCAAGAACTTGTTCTGCGTATGATAGGTTTTTGATCGGAGGCAAGCTACTTACGAGGCAATGCTGTTGGAGGCTCTGTGATACAAGGGGTTTATTGATTCTCGTTGTAATAGGCAGCATTATTCGTAAATTCTATGGTGTGATATAGTGATATTTAAGATAGATGGGTGCAACGACTAACATCACGAAGAGATCAAGATGAAGTGGTCTGATGTTTTTTCAATAGCGTTGTTACGCCGTTTTTTCACACACTGATTTGACTACGGGTTGTTCGTTTACTGATCAAGACTATGGGGCTCACGGCGGGCGTGACATGGTAAGCATGCGGGATTGATCTCGATAAGCGTCCTAGGGTACACACGATCGTTCCGCAAAGCGATAGGTGTAGGTTGGTGTTGCCCACTCATTGTTTTGTACAGTCGCCATAGTTGGTTATGTGACTTCGCTCAATATGGTTTAATTCAATAGAGATTATCACTGTTCGTTTATGTTGCACAGTGGGGCTCGTGACAAGTACGTTTTTTCCATATGATGAGGGCAGAGTATCTAATGTTTGGAGATCGCTCGCACTCTATAGCACATGCGCACACACAGTTATCACCTCACGGCGGGAACGCTCTCAATTCACAAGTGGCAGAGAAAGCCATTAGACGATACTGATAATGACGTGGCGAGGATTGTTTTAGACCTGCGCCTAAATATAAGAGTAGTGTCTCACTGCTCTCAGAAACACTAGATATAATGGTAGACGGCAGCAAAGGATTGATAAAGGATGTAAACAAGAAGTTGACGATCATTGGCTAAGCTAACAACGTCTCTCGCTCGTAGGTAATACGGTCTCAGTGGAATTCGAAGCAGTTAACGAAATATTACTCACCAACAGATGAAATGAGGCTGTGATCTGTGACATAAATAAGAACCGAAGAATCCCCGTATGCATGCTTTAATAAGTACATCCTATAATTTTTTTAAACTGTCAGAGATGGCGCATCTCAAAGATAGCTAGGAAGAGTAAGACACGCTGTAGATAGTGATTGGAGTTAGGAGAGTTAGCGCAGCTGGGATACAGATTGTAATATACTATTCGACAATAGTGAGGGGTGAGCTAGAAGATGGACTGAGACAGAAGTTGGTTACTCAATGAAAACGATCGTGGGAAGTGGTTTGTTGAATAAGCGATTATATGGCGATGTAAGCACACTCCTAAACATGCTCAGCCAAAAGTCATCTAATTGGCCCCCTTTTCATGCATTATTGTAGTCTTGGTAGAATAGAGTTTAAGAAAGAACATTAATATTTTGCCTCATTAGTAGAGAGAAATTTTATAGCCGTGTCAAGTTGAAGGAAAGTATGGTATAACGAAAAACTGATACAAGAGTATTTCGTCGGTAATCACATTGATAATAAATAAGGAGTCGGCGTCACACATATTCAGTGGGCAGGTGTATAATTTATGAGTGATGGCTTGTTTTAAAAAACATGCCTGCTAAAATACTGAGAATAGTGTTTAAGCCTTTTGTTTAAATTTTGACATTGGGAAGAAGCTATGATTTGGGTATAGAAGGGGGGATACACTACTATCAACTAAGAGCTAAGGACTCGTTCCCGCTTCACGCGTCCGCTGTTCTCTTTATATAATCCGATTATTGGAGGAACAGACTTGGTAGGATAGATGGCCGGTGTTGCAGAGACTTGGCGTGCTTCCAATGGTGAACTATGGGGGTAGCACGTTCACATTGACAAAGGCTCATTCAGGGATGTGCTCCGTGAACGACGTAGTTTAGTGATCAAGTTGTAATGCGGAGTGTATCGGGCACTGAAGATCTAGTGAGCGACCATTCAAACACGATCATCTTTAGGAAAAAAATGTGTTCTGAGATCAGTCAAAAAAGGTATGTGGGTGCTTGAGGTTAATAGTAGCTAGTTAACCAAGCGTGTAGCTGGCGTGGGTGCTGCAGGTAGAGCTGTGCTCGGTTTTAACGTTGGTGGTGCCGGCGGCGGGAATTATGACAGAGCATGTAGGTGATAGAACAACAACGGTAGTTCGGTACAGTATCGGGGGGATTAAGTGTAAACCAGAAGAAACGGGGGCTTTGCGTACGCTGGTTAGCAAATTCACGCGAGACTTAAAGGTTGATACTCGGATATTCGCGAGGCTACGTAGAACGAATTTCGCGAACTTGGCGCATTAGTGTGCTGGAATTTTTGAGTAGGAATTGGGGGTAAGTGCGAACTTGGGGAATGGAGAGATTGTGTGCATTTAGTGACATGCAGATCGCGGCTATTAGTATAATCGGGTCAAGCAATCGAGCACCGGATTTGTGGTTGGCGACGAGGTGTCCAGGTTTAGTAACGGTGGATGCCCTACGTATGCGACAATCATGAATCTAGGAGATTAGAATAACTTTTGTGGTCTGGGTAGGGAGCGAGTCATATGGAGGTGTGGTCCGGGTTGTGGATGCCTATTTTCGGGTCTCTGACGCGGGTTGGTGGGTCTTTGACAATGCTCAAGTCAGTTTAGACTGGTTGCTCTACGCGTACTGAGTCTACAATGTCGATCAGGCGACTCAAGCTCGTTGCTCGAAGCGCTAGAGCCGTTTTACAAATCGGACAATCTGAGATTCAGTCTGTGGTAACCGTGCTGGGTGTGTTTAGTCTCGCTCCCCACTGTTTGGTGGGGTGGGGCGGCGCCGGCTTTTCTCCTAGCTTGATCCTGTCTTGTTTTCTTCGTGGTTTTCTTCGCCCTTGGTACTCCGTAACTGTGTTCGCGATATACGAGGTGTTTTCTTTCGTGCTCTGTTTTCTAATAACTGGGGGCCGCATCTTTCGCCTGTTCATCGTTTTCAAAATCTCCACAAAGGGCGCCACCGTTCCAAGTCTCGCTCTCTGTGGTGCTCTCGGGTGTGTTACCGCGGGTGAGTATCGTCAGATTTTATCTAGAGGGTCTTGCCTTTCATGTGTGCGTTGTACAATTTGCATAGAATCATTACGACAATGTAGAGTTCTTGTCCTTGGCGATGTCGAAGTGACTTGAGCGAGCGCCGCACGCGCGCGCTGAGATATACACGAGAGCATAGATCTGCGCCACTGATATATAATATAACCATGTTTCGCGTGCCCGCGCTGAGACGTCGTCGGCAGTTTACATTCAGATTTTGTGTCGGTGGCGTGATGAGAGATTCATGGTCCCCACTGTCGCTCGCTCTACGAGATGAGATATTGCGATGTGGTGTTTTCAAGAGGAGAGAGTCGTTGTCTTAGCGAGCACACGTTAGGAGTTTCTGATTCCGTGACTCACCTCGCACGCACATGTCTGTAAATTTTGGGCGTTTCGAACTCCGGTGGAGAAGCGACATCATTACGGCGCTCTTGTTAGTTTAGATTCCAGTTTCATTGGCGAGAGATGCTGAGAGCTGGACAGGAGTGAATAAATATGTTATTTATATACTCTTGCCGTCGAAGTTTTCGATCAAATCCAACTCGCAGGATTTTTCCGGTTACTGGCTGATATATCTCTACGACGGTGACAAGCTCGCTCTCACGAATTTCTGTTTCGCGGTAATGGGACGCTGGAACAGAGCTAAAGTAGCATAAATTATATAGAGATCTGGTTCTTACGATCAGTACGAGGTTTGTTTGAGGTTTGAGCAGTTTCGAAAGACTGGGACCGAAGGTGTTGAGTAATGCGTACGTGTAGTGGCAACTTCGTACTGGTGGTATAGATTTTAAAAGCTCTGAACAGACGATAATCGTTTGGTGTAACCGGTAGTCGTGAGCTCTCCGGGGTGTATACGGGTCTGTGGTGGTAGTGGGGGGGGACTGGCATACTATAGGCATGCTGTAAGCTTGGTGAAATACTAGACGAGAAATCTTTTGAGTGGATGAAAATGTAAGAGGGATATGTTTATTATTATCCTTGAAAATTAAAAATCAAATTTACTGTCATTTCGACAAAATGCAGGTTTTGTACCTCGTCCGAAAAGCCGATACTTGAAGAAATGGTCAACCCAGCTGTATGGTGAAAATCGTAAATGTGCGATGCTACAAAGTTCGAGAAAGGTGCACACGCGCTTCGGACGGATTTGTTAGAAAACTCGCTAGGCATTTAAACTTTGACATGAATTGAATATAACCCTGAATATTGATTTTAGCGTTTCGAAAGGAAGCTCAGCCTTATGACGGTGTAGAGAATACTTAAAAGATGAAACTAGTAGTTGGTATAAACATACGCGCTTCACTCGGCGCATCCGCGAGCGCGTTAGCTGGTTGATGAAGCACGTCGAATTTGAAGCATTGCAGTTCTTACTCCTGCTCTATATGAATATTGAACTTGTCATCAATTTTCATTGTCGGAATTCTCAGCGTGTTAATGCAGAATACGCAAGAGGAGTGTCATTACAATTTGTAAGAACACGGCAAAAACATTGGAAAGTAAAATTCTCTTTGTGATAAATATTTAAATTCTTGAGAAAAAAAGGTATCATGACGTTTGTTCAATCTTGTTTTTACAGCTGCGTGGTGCTAGTTGATTCAAATGATTTTATTTCTGTACGCGTAAATCGTGGAATATCTTAGAGATTCCTATTTCTGAAATAAAATTTTCAGCGCGTTGTTCCCGTTGACGAATCTAAAACACTTCAGGACAGATGGCAGGAACTATCTATTTTCTTGACACAGAATCCTGGTTTTTAATGTCGTTATTATTTGTTCATTTGAGTAAAATCGAAATAATCGAAAAAGTGTTGCAGCAAATCTTTTGTTTTACAGATTTAACGTAACCAGTACGTTTACTTGTACGTTGAGGGGCGAGAAGTGTTTCTCACATCTAGCGTGTTGACGGCGCCGTCACATTTGAGTTTTCTAGCCTCCTGCGGAATAGTGCCACAAACTGCGCCATCTTTAAGATATCAACGATTGTGGCTCAATCGATTTGACTGGGAATCTACGGTGTTTAATAGAAACATGCAAAACAAACGCAGTGATTAACGGAATGCTCATTTTAATTTTAACATTGCAATGGGTTAACTGAAAGTACAGACCCTAAAGCCGTGCTACTACCCCACTTGCGGAAGAACGAAAGATTCTGACGGAACGCTGACGTTTGCACGAACGCTGCGGTATTTGCCACGCAACCGCTGAACGGTTTTTGTCCGAAACGCGCGCTTGTGTCGGAACGCCTGAAACGGTATTTGTCCGGATACGATTCGCACGCGGGGGACATATGGAACTCATATATAGTTTCTTGAACGGTTTTCCACAACCGGTAGCGGAGCCGCACGCTTTGTGAAATGCGTGACATTGCTGGTTTCAATATATTGGGTACGCGTGCCGATGGTCAGATAGATAGATATTAGTCGGTCTAGTCATTTTGTATTAAATTTTATGGGAGTGATTAACAATAAATATTTTCAAAATACGCATTTACTTAAAATTACTTACGAGATGGAAGGAATGTTTTAGAATGCTAACCTTGATTCACTATTTGTGTACCGCTTTTAATGGTTAACTGCAATTATGAATTGAGTCAATTGAGTTAATATTAATGAATTTATAGATGGAAAAAAATGTGAAAACTCGTGATGTAAACTGAAATTATAACTTACATATTGATTTTTACGGACTTGTACTGTATTGTGAATTTTTGGTTTCGCTATAAGTAAGACGCAATAGATGCAATGTGTGTATCAATTAGTATGAGTGACCATACAACTAGACTTGTGTCTAACATTAATTTGAATAGCATCGCTGTTGAAAGTCAAGATAATCGAATAGAGTTGTCCAAGAAGAAGGATCATAAAAATCCGTCATCCTTAAGTAGAATAATGAACTTGCTGTTGATTCAACTCCTAATTTATATTTCTATAGCGGTCAAACTAACGTGAAAAACAAAATTTCCCTTCTGTCTCGTTACATGATGAATGTTGAATGTATATGAACAGCATTAAATCATGCTTTGTTTAGGTATACATATCCGTCATAGATCTTTAAGATTGACGTTTTGTTACTCTCTGAATCTTGGGGGAAAAATCTTCCCGTAAAGGTCATGTTATTTATTAGTTTTTTACGGAAGATTTTTTTTTTTTCAAATATCATTATAGGGGGGGCGGGGGGGGTCAATTTCTTGTGTATCGTGTAAAATGGAACAAAGAACTAGTGCAAGATACTAGTTCTTGAATTGGAATTGATTTAGATACAACAACCGGACTGTTATAGACTCGAGCGTGCGTAAATTGACAATATAGCCGTTTAAGGGTAACAATTCCTCTTCGAACTTTAATATTCGAAAAGAACGCGCTGAGCTATCAAACACAGGTTCACCGTTGCTGTAGCAACAATCCTAGTTAATAAAATTTACCCCTAAATGATATTATATAATAATCCCCTAACCAAAATCTTTTTTAAAAAGGGTAAATACAGATGGAATAACAAGTAATTTTTTAGCTTGATATCGATCAGTAAATTTTTTTTTTTTTTTTTTTTTTTTTAATTTTTTTTTTTTTTTTTTTTTTTTTTTTTTTTAAATTAATTTGTTCAGATTTACAAACAAAATTAACATTTCGTCGGGAGGGTGCATTATTGTCAGATTATAAATCATGTGAAATTTTACTTTGATGAGTAAAAAGAAAGAACAAATTGATGCGTAAATGCATAAATTATTAGCGAGTTGCTTTTTATTGGGGGGGGGGGTTATTTTTCTTGCTTCCTTTCTTTTCTATTTTTTTGTATGTCAGTCGATTAAACATGCAAAACTGATATAATATTTAGAATGTTTTTCACGCAGAAGGTGAAATTCACATTTTCGGAAGACTTTGTGCCTCAAATTTCACACTCGTAAACAACACCATGTTTATTTCAAGCACCGGATAGCACTATTAGGGGACTTCTGGAATTTTGCACAAAATATACAAGATATATACACATCCGATAAGGAGACCGATAAAAGGAGATCTACTGTGTGAGAAAAAAAACTTGAAATTGCAAGTTGGATTGGTTTTGCTTTAGCTGCTCCCTAATGTCCTGAAATATAAGTTATCCCTTTTAAAGAGGACTAATAATAGCAGAGTGCATCTGTGCATGGTACATTTAAAAAATATATGAATGTTTTGTTCAGGACAAAAAAAATAACTAAACAAAAACCAGAAGACACGGTTATCGATTCCTTAAACAATCGAGTTTAAGAATAAATAGATGGTTTGATATAAGCATTTTAAGACAGTGACCAGTAGTAGTATTCTCTACTTGTACACTGTATCTCTTACATAGATACTAGGTTTTACGGGGAAAGGGGGAGGCGGGTAAAATGGACTACAGTGCATTTTGACAAATCAAGAATATTGGGCTTCATAGCCTGCAAGCTCCGTCGCACAATATATGCAATAATCATATCAATTCACTGTAGAACTGGCATTGGCATGTACCGAAGAATATTAATTGCTATAAGAGAATAAACCCTCTCATTTCCGCTACTGTTAGCAACCATTAATTTGTTTAAAAGGACAATGACATGTGATTCTGATTCCAAATATCCTAGGATGTTTTTAGTTTAGTTGAAGTACGTGGAATTTTTACTTGTGGGGGTTTACTAATTATAACAGCATTGCTAGTTAATTGTGATTATGGTGCTAATTTAGTTATGGAGATATAGTGATTGACTTCCCGTTTCTGTGTTCTTATTCTGAAAAGAAATAATTCCTCTTATTTCAATGTACATGTATGCATTGCTTGTGCATTGTTAAGCATGTACGAATTGGTGTTAGAACATCTTTATTACTACTAGCGAGGGAAATTAAGTATACTTCGCTGCAAGACTATAAATGTCTCTGGCTCGGCTGGCACAATTTTAAAGAAGTTTTAAATAATAAGTATACGGAAATGGAAAATTCAAGCTAAAAACTTTTTAATCAGAGATGCTCTGTATTTTTGTATACGCACAGAACAACGCCTGATGTTCTGCTTGTAAGTTTTTCCAGTCGTACTGTTTTCAATACTTTGTTGATTTTTTACTGTTTGGAAATCCAATTTTTCTTCAGATTCAATAATGATTGTTATTTTGTTGGTCAGTTTACGGTCCACCATTTCTCCGAAGCCATGCGATATGACTTATACGCTCTGTCATGGTGGAAGAGGCGGATGGAGCCTTTACGGTCTGAACGTTTGGTTAAATGGGCGTGGCTTTCGCACTGGACGTAGATCTTGCTGTGGTGGCGTAGTAGGATATAAACGATTCTCGCACGAACGTGTGTTTGTTCGTGATGACAGGCACTCTTCTTGTGAGAAACGGTGAAGCGAGTGTTATAGTAAAGTAAGTATCTGAGCGGCGTGAAGTCGAGCTACGGGGTGGGGTACGGCTCGAACAGGTTGGACGGATAATGTCATAGAGGGTGCCCTGTGTCGTAAGAGAGACAGCGATTGGCTTATGTGTGCGGAACGAAAGGCAACGAAATTTGGAGGGTGAGTGCAACGCTATTAGGGTTGTTAGCTTGTTATGGCAATGGAATGTGTATTGAAAAGATTTCGATGGATATTTCACGAAGAACACAGACATCATGTTCAAGCTGTTTTCTTCATTGAGAACATAAAAAAAATATAAGGTAAGGTAGGAAAACAGAATTGTCATCACAGTAAATGTAGAGGGAAGTGTAATGCTGATTATTGTTATTTTGTGTAATGCTGATTATTGTTGTTTTTTGATCAGACACAGATACAGGAGGAGGGTGCAGTCAAAGACTGGTGGCCTGTCTGTCCACGCTACATCTCTTCAGCAAGATCAAACCCGACCTGATGGTGAAGCATGCCACCACACTGCAGCCATACTTAGACATCAAGTGCAGTGTAAGTCTGGTACACAGAAAACAGAATTATTGTTTAATGATAACGCATCAAGAGAAATACACAGAAAACAACATCATTGTCAATTGATAACGCATCAAGAGAAATACACC
The DNA here is from genome assembly GCA_903981925.1 of Ostrea lurida. Lineage (NCBI taxonomy): Eukaryota > Metazoa > Mollusca > Bivalvia > Ostreida > Ostreidae > Ostrea > Ostrea lurida. The sequence continues at coordinate 4,399 of CAJDSM010064585.1, read as the reverse complement.
CTTCATATCCTGACCTTGACCCTATATGTCAGTATTGTAGAGGTTAGAGATATTACACCCTTCATATGGTTGACCTTGACACTATATGTCAGTATTGTGAGAATTACCACCCTTCATATCCCGGGGACCTTGACCTATATGTTCAGTATGTAGAGAATTACACCCTGTCATAATCGACCGTCGCCTATGTCATTGTGAGATTTACCTCAATCCACTACCTTATGTCCAGTATTGGAAGAGAATTGCACACTTATATCCCG